>PVKB01008116.1:0-21457 GCA_004027205.1 Ctenodactylus gundi | reverse complement strand
CACAAGAAATCTCAGAATCAACAAATGGGACTACATTAAAGAGCTTTTGCACAGCAAAAGAAACAATCAGCAAGGTGTAGAGACAGCCCACAGAGTGGGGAAAGATACCAGTAACACTTCACATGAAGAATTAATATCTAAAGTTTACAATGAACTGAAAAACATCAACCCCCCTAAAATAAATCACCCATCAGAAAGGAGGCAGCTGAAATGAAAAGAAGCTTCTCAGAAGAAGTACAAATGGCCAACAAGCATGTGAAAAAGTGTTCTTCATCACCGGCCATCAGAGAAACACAAATAAAACAACATTGAGATTTCACCTCACTCCAGTGAGAACAGCGTACATCAAGAACTCAAAATACAAAAATTGTTGGTGAGGATATGGAAGAAAAGAAACTCTACTCCATGGTGGGTGGTGGGAATGCAATCTGTAGAACCATTATGAAAAGCAGTCTGAAGTTTCCTTAGAAAGCTAAGAATAAAAATGTCATTTGATCCAGCTACTGCTCTACTGGGCATTTTCCCCAAAAGAAATAAAGTTAGCATACCAAAAGGACACATGCATATCCATGTTTGTAGCAGCACAATTTTTATTAGCCAAATCCTAGAAACAACCTACCTGCCCATCCACAGCAGACTGGTTAAAGAAGATGTGGTATCTATACACAACAAAAAACTATGCAGCCATAAAGAAAGACAGATATGAAGCATTTGAATGAAAATGGGGCCACCTAGAGTCAACAATGTTCAGCGAAATGGACCAAGCACAAAAGACTGACTATAGATGGGTGTCCCTCTTATGAAATGTACAAAAGGGATCACATAAAAAGGCCCCAACATGAATGGCAGGATAGAAAGAGAGGCAATGGTCAGATATTAAAGAAGTGAACCTCTGAAAAGGGGGTGGACATAGATGCTCACTAATTCCCCAAACCCTATGGGTCTAATGTGTCACAGAATTTGAAATTCACGTATTTACAAAGAAAAACTAAATTTTATGTCATGCGACTTTTTACCACAATAAAATCATGTTTTAAAAAGAAGAAGAAGAAGAAGAAGAAGAAGAAGAAGAAGAAGAAGAAGAAGAAGAAGAAGAAGAAGAAGAAGAAGAAAAAGAAGAGTGGTGCACACCACACAAGTCATCTCTCTCTGCCACATGAGGTCACAGCCCAAACACAGTCATAGGCCATCCAGGATAAGGACCTTCCCTCTAAGCCACCTGGCCAGCACCCTAATCTCAGCCCTTGTCCCCAACACTGTGAGAAACCAAATCTTGCCAATCACACCAGGCAGTCCGGTGGCAATTTGTTATAGCAGCCTGTCTAACACATCTACGGCATCTGCCAGACAGCTACAGACCATGCTGGGTTGCCACAAATAGAGTCTGGGAAGCCCATCTCCAGTCAGCTGATCTCAACACCACAACAAACAGGCAATCCCATTACCCACACCCCCTGTGCTTCCAGAAACCACCAGACCCCACTGGAGGGCGCACTGCACTCATCGTCACAGGTGACAGACACCAGCAGGATCAGGGTCACAGTTACAAGAACGTGGCAATTCCTGCATCCTACTTACTGACGGTGGCCTCCCAGCAAGCGAGCGCAAAACGGTGAAGAGAATTAAGAATCTCGTCAGCTAGTGCATGCTACTGTGACTGTCAGACACACACAGGAACGTGCTCCATCAACAAGGAGCCCAGCCGAAGTCGCAGGGTGCGCAGGGCAGGCACTAAGCACGGGGCCTGGAGTGCATACACTAACGAAAGTGGGGAAGACTCACCGTCGCTGAGATCCTGGAGGAGGTTCTCCTGGCAGGAGAAGTCCAGCTTGGCCTTGATGCTGATGGCCAGTGTGGCCACCTTCCCAGGCTGCAGAGGAAACTGGGCCAGGGTTTCTTCCAGCTTCCAACTTAAGAAGTCACCGAACACCTTTTCTACAATGATACAAATGAAAGCAGTGCTGAGGACAAGCTGAGGCAGCACAGGACCCACCAGTCCCCCCAGAAAACTCCAAGAGTCAAGTGCAACAGAAGCACTTAAAACGTGACAGATAAAATCACAGAGAAAATTCCAGCATCAAGAGGCCTTGCCAGGCAGTCGCACTGCGTGTACACGAGGTGCAAGGCAGTGGAGGGGACGTCACCATCGGGGGCACCGAGCTCCCGCTGAGCCATCTTACTCCTAAGAAGCAGCTCTTCTCACTCCAACATTAACATATTTTCTGCTCACATATGAGTGTGATCAAAAACTATGATGTTCGTTTAATCTGAAATCTGAAAATTAATCTGGAAAGTGCTGATTAAATTGTATAAGTTTTCCTGGTTTCTGGTCTACACAACAGTCCCAAAACTAAACCTGCCCACTATGCGCTCTGGGCTCTTGGTCAGTACCTGCTCCTGGACGGAAGGCAAGGCCTTCCTGCCCTCCTAAGTCATGCAGAGAACTCTGGTCCCAGACCCCAGAGCTCACAGGCCATGCACAGATGAACACACCCCACTGTGTCACTGCTTTTTCAGTACAGGAAATCCACAGAGAGCAGAACATAACAAGACTCCAGACTAGAAAACCAAGACTGAAAGCCAGCCAGGCCCCGCTTGCTGGAGACCAGGTTTCAAGGCCCAAGAACACAGGACATGCACATGAATGTCTTCCAATGGTCCATTCCCATGACAGCACTCGGCTACCCTCCCATGAACAGCAGAATCACCGAGGATACCGAGGCCTGGCGAACACCCACATTCAAACACTCAGCAGCCCATTTTGGAAGCACAGGCTCCCAAGGCCAGGACCTCTTGAAGCAGGTGGTGGCCCTGGGACACACCATCTCTCAGCAGGCCAGCAAGAGTGCTCAAAGCCACCGCTCACCTGTACCTCCCCTCCTGCTACTGCTCCCCTTCTGCACAGCCCGTTCCTCTGCTGTGCTCCTGTCCTACGATGCACTTCCCCACATCACCACTCTAGGCTCCCATGCACCCGGGAGACACATGTCCACTGGTGCACCGTGCAGGGCCAGGCCTGGGCCTTGCACTCACATCACCTCTAGAGACTAGGGACAACTGCTTTACACAAACTGCCTGGAGAGCCACACTGGCTCCTGCTGGGTTCTCCTAGGTAAGCGACCAAATTTCTACACGCCCCAAGTTACTGGTCTACGACACGTGAATAAAGCAAGTGACAACAGCTAAACCAAGAAGTGGTCTAGATGTCTATCAGCAGATACATGGAAAAGGTGGCATATACATGCAATGGAGTACTACTCAGCCACAAACAGGATAAATCTGAGTCAGCTTATGAAAATAGATGGATTTTAATAAGTCAGACATGAGGCTCAGTACGACACGGCTTCTTTTACACAGGAACCCAAAACGTAAGTCATTCACAGAGCAAAAGAAAGGACAGACAACAGGAAAGGGGAAGGAGATTTTTTAAAGATGGAAATATTTGGAAGAGGGAAGAATGAGAAGAAAAGGGGACCAAAAATAACCCAGGTATGATGTACATAAATGCTAATGCCCCAGAAGAAATGTGATTCTTATGTATTATTATGATGATTAGGTATCATAAACCTACCCTTAATTTTTAAAAATCAAAGTCAGGTGCTTAGAAGGATTGCTCAGCCAGGGACAGCTATTCCTCCTACCCTAGGCCCCAGCCTTTTCTACCTAAGCAAACAGCCCCACATCTGGAAAGCACTGGTGATAATCAGGGCCATGTGAGTGAGGATGGGTAATCCTCCCCAACACTGTGCTCGGAATCTAGCTGCAGCCACCGAGCTAGCTGCCATGCACACACCCCGTCCCGTGGGTGACCCACAGAGCCTGGCACTTGCGGGCCCTATGCAGTGTGCCATCTGGAACCTGCATGTGTGTGCCAAACTCACATTACATCTCTACATGACTAAACAGATAGAAAAAAGCTACATGGAAAAGA
The DNA here is from genome assembly GCA_004027205.1 of Ctenodactylus gundi. Lineage (NCBI taxonomy): Eukaryota > Metazoa > Chordata > Mammalia > Rodentia > Ctenodactylidae > Ctenodactylus > Ctenodactylus gundi. Next base: position 17,526 of record PVKB01008116.1, on the reverse strand, counting down.
GTACCTAATCGACTACATGATATAATTTCAATTACATAAAGAACATTCACAGAAAACATACCCACGTTGTTAGTATTGGTTGTCTTTAAGTTGTGGGGACATGGGTTATTTTTAAACTGTTTTATAGTTTCATATTTTCTGAATTTTCCACAGTGAGTATATATTACACTTTTTTGGCAAGTGAATCCAAATCTTTTGAAATAACCTATATCCTTAGCCTTGTTTTTTGTTTGTTGGATTGTTTTGGGTTTCTTGGTTTTGTTGTTTTTCCTTTTAGAGAGTTAGGTAAGTTGCCCAGGCTGGAAAGCCTCCTGCCTCAGCCTCCCAGAGTGCTGGACTATAAACATGTGCTACCATACCCAGCTTATATTATATTTTTATAAATAAATACACAGGCATACCCATATGGGAAGTTTGTACTCTTAGCTCAGCCTCAAGCCCGCACTCCCCCTGCCACACCTGCCCCTCCAGTGCCCTGAGGGTGCCCTCTCTATGAAGGGAACCCCCCCCGCCCCCAGAGGGGAAGACGGAACCAGGGCCAATCCCTACCTCAGGGCCAGGCAACACCTGGTAACAAGAATGGTGCCCTCTAAGTAAACTTCCCTAAAGCAGCTGATGGGTTCTATGGCCTGCACATCGCAGGTAGTCAGGTGCCTTGAGAGAATTTGCCCAGGCCAGAAAGAGGCCCACCCAAACCCCCAGACCGGTCAGCTAAGCTCCACCTCTCCCCTCCAGCACCGGCGCTGCCTCACCACTCCAGAAGGAGGAGGAGGCCCAGGGAACACAGGCCACTGGGGGTCTCACCTCCCAACAGTGCACAAGAGCCACACTGTCCCCTGCTGCTAGAAAGCCGCATGAGGCCCAGCAAGTCCAAGCAACTTCCCCAGAACCACACAGCCAGCGAAAGTCAGATCCAGGAAGGTCAAGGCCACACTCCTTCCATTATTATACTGGCTGCCTCTCTCCTCTGAGCTGGATGAGACCCATCTACCCAGCACGACCTTCCCTAGAAATCTCACGGAGGTGATGTGATAGGCACCCTGAAAAGGCAAGGTGCAGTAGTGAGTTATGTAAGTTTGGGGTCAGGCAAGCCTCCAACCAGATGTAGTCATCTGTCCCATCACCCCAAAAGACCCCGTGTGTAGACGGAGACAGCGCTCGGGGCCAGTCACACAAGCATCACAGGGGACTGACTTAGGTTTCGCTGGAGCCTGTCCTGTCACAAAGTCAGCACTTGCTGCACACCCACCAGTGTCCTCAGGGTAGGCGCTGCACCAGGCTCTGGGACAAGGAGGTAAAGACAGGTGCTGGAGAGGGTCTCTGACCATAAGGAGACTGAGGCACAGCAGATGCCCCCAAAGTTAAAACTATACCAGAGATGGGGTTTGTCTCAGACTGAAACCTTCTAAGGATATATACCACCATTGCACACAGGACAGTTCAGTAACTATTGAATTAATTGCCTAGAACTAAAATAAACTCTCCTAGTAGGGTCTCAGACCTACAACAAAAGAACAAAGTCTCTCAGTGATCACTAGGGGAGGGAGAGGCACAGTAAACTCAAAGACCTCGATGACAGTACGACTCTCACACATAGGTCCCCCTACTACCCCTGCTTCACTTCAAGTAAACTGCCCAAGGCCATCCACAAGTGGAAGTTGCCAGGATTCAATACTACCTGCTCCTTATATGCCCACTCGCTGAATCCTAAAAGCCAATGTGAGGTAGAGTACTGTATTTCAGTCTTAAGAAGTGGAGTACAGGCCTTTAATCCCAGAACTCTGGTAGATGAGGCAGAAGGATCACAAGTTTAAGCCCAGACTGGACAACTTAGTTACTTATCAGGAATTTTCTCAGAACCAAAACATACAAAATGGGTTAGAGGTGTGAAGACCCTGGGCTGGATCCCCAATGCCACACAATAGTTCTAAAAGTAGAACTACTCCCCAATTTAATTTTTTATATAGGCACAACACACCAAGGACCCTCAACAACTAACTGGGAATTTAATATTCAAAAGCTCCCAAGCTCTGGGGCCAGAAGTCACGGTCACCTCGTCGTCTATGCCCTACTCATATCTTTCCTGTCTATACTCCCAAGGCACTCAGTGCTCCACATCTGGCAGCCATGGTGAAAAGGTAAGTCACCCGTAAGATGGGCTTGATTTGGCTGGAGGCATAGCTCAGCACTTAGAGCACTTGCCTAGTGCACACAAGGTACAAGATTCAGTTCCCCAGGACCCCATAAAAATTAGCTGCGTGGAATGGTGTGCATACCTGAAATCCCAGCACTTTGGAGGCTGCCACAAGAAGATTGCCATGAATTTGAGGCAAGCCTAGAGCAAGACCTTATCAAAAGAAAGAAGAATGAAAAGACAAGAAAAGAAAGAAAAAGAAGAAAGGAAATAAAATAAGAGAAGAAAAAAGAAATACGGGCTCATTTTGTAAGCTTCTCCAGCATGTGAGCTGCTGAGGTAAACAAGAAAACAACTACTCTCCTGCGTACCTCTGAGCATCAGGCTGACGGGCCTTGGTCACTTAGGAATTCTGACACCCAAGAGGCACCCAGCATGACCACTGACTCTGGCAGTCACATGGAGCAGACATAACCCAGAAGTGCAGCTGGAGCACGGTGCCGCTCATCGTGATGGGGTACTGGGGAAGTGCACCTTGGGCCCTGCATACACATGGCAGGTGCTCTACCTGGTGAGTCATGCCCCAGCCCAAATCAAGCCCATCTCACACCAGGCGCCCACACCCCATGGTGAGCACAGGCTGGCCCAGCAACCACGTGAGTGTGGTGTGAATGTCCAACTGCCAAAGAAAACAAAGGTGCACAAGGTCAGCACTACAGAAACAGCACCAGCTGGACATGCAGCAGGGGAGAGAAGGTCTCACTGACTCATTTACTCCACCAGAAGGGGCTAGAACAGCCTTCAGGAGGCAGGAGTAGACTGGGCTGTGAACCAGAGCCAGGACTGGAGGTGCATGGAGCATTCCAGAAGCACAAATTCTGAGCACAGAGAAGTATGTCCACAGACTGAGGTAGCACACTGCACACCCCACCAGCAGAGGCCTGGATCTGAGTCCCCTGAAGGTCTACACTGCCCAGCAAAATAGTCAGCATACGAGAAGTGCCTCATTCTGGCAAGGGCAAGGGCCACCGACATCCAAAGCACAGACAAGTGGACAGCTGGGAGGCCCGAGGTGGCCAGTGCCCTGGGCCTGCGTTCTGCCTCTGCTTTCAGAGGACACACCACACTCAGAGCCCCGAGGGCACAGGCCGCTGTGGCCCTGCGTCTTTTAGCAAGGACGTGAAACACAGTGGGTGTCTGTGCTACAGGTAAGTGGCCACACAGCAAATGAGAGGAACTAAGAAAGGCCGGCAGATGCCACAGGACGAAGCATGAACACTCAGGGACGAAAACGCGTAGAGTGATGTCTGATTGTGTTCTTAGGCAGTGGGGTCTTGCTTGAGCTTTCAGATAACAATGGCAGCAGCAATGACGACAACGAAACAGCTTGCAGGGAGAGCTGCTGCTCACTGAACCTTCGTGTGGATGCCTGGGCAACACTATGAGTGGCAGAGACACCCCACCATGAGCAAGAGACATAGCACAGAAGCCAGGCAGGTCCAAATCCTGTGGGCAGCAAGTAGCAGAGCCAGGACTCACACCCAGGTTGGCCTGACTCTGAAGACGGCCAAGATGACCGTATTAACTATGTTTAAACCTGAAGATGGCTTGGCGATGGCGACCCGCACGCCACATCAGAGGCTTACAGCTCCATCTCTACCTGATCCCGCACCACCCCAACATGTGGGCTTGGGGCAAACACTGCCAGGCTGGATAAGCCGAGTCCTTCCTCACACCCAGACACTCCTGCTCACAATACTAAGGTAAAGCCATTTTTCTGTAAGATTTATTTTGAAAACTTTACCCTGAGTTGACATAATGTTAAAAATCAATGATTATATAAAAATAGCATAACATCTTGGAAACATACCAGGCCAAAAAAGAAACCCAGTCTACGGCAATGCGCCAGCTCAGCACTAGACTCCTGAGCCTTGACTACTGAGAGCCATATTAATCAGCTTTTCTGTCACTGAGACAAAACACCTGACACCACAACTTAAAGGAGAGATGACTCACTATTTGTGAGTTCCATCCATGGCTGGCCAGCTCCAAGGCGGAAGCAGCATGGCAAAGAGCCTGCGGGGGCAGCTGCTCAACCCACGGCAGCTGAGAAGCAGGGAGAGAGGAGAGCCAAGGACTAGAACATTCCCCTCCAGGTCACACTGCCATGACCTGTCTCCAGCAAGAACCCACCTCCTAAGAACACAATCAGCCATGAACTCATCTGTGGCTAGATCCACCAATGAGTAGAGACCCTCAGGATCCAGGCACCTCCCAAACACAGGCGATCTGGGGGTACATTTTATATCTGAGCCCGGACACATGACCACAGACTCCTGAGGTGACACAAAGGAGGGATTCTCTCATCCCAGCAGAGGTGCTCAACCTCTAAGGGGGCCTCATCCTCTCTCCTTCCCTGGCTGATGAGGAGATTGCAGGCTAACACTGCCATGTGGCTTCTAGTTTTGCTCTGCTACCACTTTAAAGCAATGCATCCTCATCATCTGGAGAACTGTTATGCTTCACTCTTCTAGGAAAAGCCTGAGAACAAGGACAGAAAAACTAATATGGTTTCTGAAACATCCTGGGGTGGTGGGGGGAGGAGGGAGGAGAGCCCAAGGCAGGACACTCAGTCAAGGCGCCTGTCTTCCTGAAGGAGGCGTGCACCTGCTTATCTGGAGCCAGCTGCCTCAGACTCTGTTTCCAGGGCCCTGGGAGACTGGGGCAGCATAATCACCAGTTCCCTCCTGGGCCGGGAACACAGCAGCCACTTCTGAGCCACCACATGCTCCAGAGACACTGATGCCTACCCTGGAGTCCCACACCAGAGGACCCAATTAGGTATGTAAACAAGGACACCAACCCACCACCTGTTATCTAATGAGCTCACAACTAGTCACCCAGCTAACAATTAACAGGAAAACCCCTCTCACCATGGTGACCAGCACCAGCCGCAATCAGGAAAGGAAAGAGGACACAGGTAAGAGCACCCAAAAAATGTGACAGATGGGTCAATTACCCACATGTGCTAGGAGATTCTGGAAACTGCCACACTACACCTGCTCCCCAAATGAAGGCCAGGGACTAAATCATACCCAGAGTCCCTGGTGCAGAGCCCCACTCCTCCAAAGCACATGGTACACTTTCAAAGAAGTCTAACCCACTGCTCATTTCTGCATTGAGTACTGAGGTGTAAGAGTTGCACATTCAAATAAGAGGCAAATCCACACCCCAGGGACAGCGTGCTCCATCGAACATCAAAAAAACACAGTATTTATATACGGAAGACAGCACAGAGCAGGTCCGCGTCCACGAAAGTCTCTGTGTAGAATCCACAGCCAGGAGGCCACATGGCTGAACCAACTCCAACCTGCGCCTTTCTGCTTCTCTCTGTGCCTATTTCCTGGGCTGCAGAGCGCACTGCCTACAGGGGCTTTGCCAAATCCGGCATGGTGATGTGCACTCAGGAAGAACAAGAGAAACATGAATCAACAGTGCAGCGCAGGCCACTGTCTGTGCCCCCTGTAAAACTCAGTGACATTATCTTAATGCTGGAGTCAAGTTCATGCCGTCAAGTGACACTGATGTTATTTTATATTGATAGAGTACAGACAGCATTAGTGCCCCAGACCTTCAACACGAGAGGAGTCAGTGACACCGGCTAATTGCACTGTAGCCTGCATGAGAAAAGCCAGCACAACAGAGGGTCCCACATCAATCACAACACTTGAAACTTCCAATTCTACCAAGATGAAAGTCATCACATAGTTACAAACTAAAGTAGAAAAAGGAATAAAATAAGGGGAGTATCAGTGTATGTACACGTATGTGTGGACGTATGTGGGTTTGTGTGTCCCCACAAATGAGTGGACATCTGTGTGCATGTATATACAGTCACACGCACATCTTAGAGCATTTGGGGAGGAGCTGACGTGGTTTTCTTAATGTGAGCTCTACCAATGAAACTGCAACTCCACAATGGCAGCAGTTGGCACCTTTCACAATCTACACATAAAGACCCTCTTATGGTGAAGTGTCATTAAAATGATCTACAATCCTTGTCCTGAAATGGGCTGGGTCACAAACACTCAGCTCCACAGCAGTAACTGGGGGACAGTGACACACCTGTCCCATAAAGGACTAAATGGCAGTTCAGGCCCAAGAGGCCCACAGAGCTCTTCCTAACCCTAAATGCTACGAATCCTCACCAACACCTGAGATGCAAAAGGATTCTGAAGCGGACTGTAAAGCTCCTGACTAGAGTAGGTCCCGAAAGTGAGGGAGATGGGGGTGGGAAGCACTATAGGAAACCTATTTATCGGAAGGTGGGGGCTGACCAGAGGTGGGCAAGGATTTGGGCAGGCTCAGGGGCCCTGAAGTCAAGAATAGGAGAAAGAAGAAGGGCCACGCCTGCACCGGCACCAGGAACTGAGCACACAGGCTTGGTCTGCAAACGAACAGCACATGTCCCTTAGGTGGCCAGGCATGAAGTGTTTCTGGGCTCAGGTTTGTCTGGTACGGGACACCCATCCCAAGGGTGTCTCATGCCCACAGCTGCTGAGCTCCTGCCACGTCACCAGCTCTGTCCTTACCTTCTCAGGCACTGAGGCCACAACCATCACACCAACCCCACTTTCACCCTGAAGACCTCTTGCAGTGGCTGTGAACATTTGAGGTGCAGTGCCACTAGCCTGGTGCAAAGAGGGCAGACAAATTAAGGCTATTGTTACTACTGAGAAATAAAATAATGCTGACTGCAGGATGAAGAAAATATCATAGAAATCCAGAGAAGAGAGCATCTAGCTCCACGTGGACATTTCAGAGCCCTCAAATAAACAATAAAAAGGGGCTGGGATGTAGCTCAGTGTGAAGGCCCTGGGCCCAATCCCCAGTACCACAAAAAAAGAAAAAAAAAAGAAACATTAAAAGAGTAATGACACCACAGCTAGGAAACAGGAGACCTCAGTTCTCCTCCCAGTTCCTAGTGAGCCTTCTGCACACCGGACATGGAGCCCTGGCCTCTTCTGCCTGGACTCTCCCTGTCCCTTAAGGGAGGGCAATAATATCACCCACCTGTCCCAGGACTGACTAAAGGTAAATACAAAAAAATGACACCAAAAAAACTACAGGCAGGCACAGACAAGGCATGGTGGGAAACTCACTACATGGGTGGGGAAGAGAAGTGGACATTGGCAGTCTCTGTATGGACGAAAGGCAGACCATGCTGACAGTGTCCAAATGGACCGAAGCGTCTCATGGAGGCTGTGTATGGTGGCCCTGAGCACTCCCAACACTCTGAAGCACTATTTGTAAACACTTACTAATGATGACCAGATAGGAGGAGTGGGGACCCTGGGACAAGACAGAGACTGGCCAGAGAGGGACAAGAGGGAACTTCCTGGTGTGATGGGAATCTTCTACCCTGTATCTGAGTAAGGACAGGCATATGCACATATCAAAACTCACCAACTGGCACAGCAGAGATGTGCACAGTTGGGTACACATATATCTCATGAGAGTAAACTGAAGGAGACAAAGAAAATGCAGCAAAGAGTGGCTGCAGAGGCCAGAGGACAGGGATGCCTGTTTCTGTAACACCCCTTCACCTCTGCTGCAGGTCTGAGTGATTGGGAGGGAGGCACGGCCGATGGGGCAAAGGCCAGAGAACACAAAGGCCGGAGAAGCTGGGAAAGGGGTAGTGCTCAGAGAGCTCAGAGCCTCTGAAGGGCTCCCCAGGGAGTGCCTGATGGGCACACCAGCCCCTGAGGACCTCAGGGCGGCCTGCCATGCTTTCTATACATACAAGGTAGACAGAATCTTATTAGCCTCATGCTATAAATTAAAAATGTAAACGGTCCCTCAGTACTGAGCATCTACTGTGTGCCAGGCACTAGAAATAAGAGAAAAATATCAATCCTTGCCCTGGGAAAGGAGACCAATAAACAAGCAGTCACAGTGCATAGACATAAGGCTACCATGGGAGGAACTCAGGGCAGGTGTCTCCAACCTACAGGCTACACCCTGGTATCAGTCTGTGGCCTGTTAAGATGCAAAGCATTATCTGTAGAGACAGCTGCTCCCCATCACTGGCATCACCACCTGAACCCTTCCCCTTGTCAGATTAGTGATAGCATTAGATTCTCGGAGGAGTATGAACCCTACTGTGAACTGCACATGCAAGGGATCTAGGCTGCACGCTCCTTATGAGAACCTAATGCCTGCTGATCTGAAATAGAACTGAGGCCATCTAGTTCCAAGAAACAAGCTCAAGGTGCCCACTGATCCTGCTTTAAGGGGAGTTGTGTAATTATTTCATTATATACTACTTGTGTTTTATACAGAGAGATAGTATACATTAAATATACAAAATAAATTACAGTGCAATAATAGAAATGAAGAGTAGAACAAATGTAAAGTACTTGAACCACCTCGAAACCACCACCCCCTAATCCGTGGGGAAAAAAAAAAAAAACATCTCTGAAACCATTCCCTGGCGCTAAGATGGTTTAGCATCAAGCTAATTTGGATACTCTAAACCAAAAGGACAGACCCATACCCTGGGTCAGGAAGACTGTTCCAAAGAGGGAATATAGGGCCAAAAGATAAGTGACATGGGGTAGGAGTGAAGTTAGCAAACAAGTTCTCAGGAGAGGAGGCAGCTTAATCTGGAACTCAGAAGGGCGAGCACAGACATCCCAGAAGTGGAACTCAGTCCTTATGACTCAGAGAGTACAGAGTGAGGGGAAGGGCACAGAGGACAGAGTGAGGGGCCTTCCGTAGAAAAAGCTGACCTGCTGGGCTGAGGGCTGGCCACATGGGTCCCGGGGACCAAGACAAAGGGGGATCAGCCAAAGTCACTAGCCACATGATTGCCATCTGGGTTTATTTAAGAGGAAAAAAAATTATACTTCCTAAGCTATGAAGGCAAGGTAAATTGTAGAAGGTTTTTTTTTAAGTCACCACATAGGCTGGAATTTTCTTGTCACTTGATAGTGACTTGTTCAACCAAAGCCTTATTAATTTCAATTCTGCGGGCCACATGAAGGTATTTTGTGCTGGAGATATATTTTCTACTGACTGCGTATATTTGGTACCAAAAGTGGGAGCACTGGAAAGGATGAAATTAACCACTAATTTCCTAAAGACTGAGGCCCACTTCACCTAGCCAGCATTAGTTAGTCAACACGTGTCTTCTGCTGACAACCCACACAGGCATTCCTCACAGCACCTACCCTTGGTGGGCAGGACTCTGGAGGTGACTTCCAGGGTCTCCAAGGGCTCCATTCCAATATTTTCCAGGGTCACGATGAGTTGTTGAGTCTCTCCGTTGTAAAGCTGGACGGACACATTGGTAGATACCTCATCACCAGAAGAAGGCTGCAGCGAATGTGCAGATCTAGAATAAGAGCAACAATGATGAACCTAAGGATGGAAGAGAGAAGAAACCAAGGGCAGCAGCATCATAGGGTCATCATAGCAGATGAGGGATGTCCACAATGACACATGACAGAAACAGAGGGGGGAACCCCGGATTTCCCAGAGTCACTACCAAGGACAGAAGGGAAGCCAGGCCCAGTGGCTCAGGCCTCTAACCCCAGCACTGTGGAAGGCTGAGGCAGGAGAATCACAAATTCAAGCCCAGGCTGAGCAACTTAGCAAGACCCAGCCTCGAAATTAAAAAGTAGAAGCAAACTGGGGATGTAGCTCAGTGGGAAGGCCCGAGGCTTGATCCTCCGCAGCATGGGAAAAAGAAAAAAGGAACAGAGAAGCGAGCTGCCAAAAGGTGCGCACGTGCGCGCGCGGGGTGGGGGGTCCCCGCACACAGACAAACCTGCGCTCTGCCTTAAAAACCTGATGGTCCTCAGCCCTAGTTTCTCACTGTGTGTGAGGCATAAAAATCTTTAATTGCCAGATATAAACGGCAAACGTAAACAATGAATCCAAATTGAATCCAAATGAACTAGGACAGTTGCTGCTGTCCTCTGCAGGGAAATCCACTATGTAAGAGGCAAACTGAGAGGACCCATCTCTACTGGTAGTGGGACCAAAGAGAAGCAAAGAGCGTGTACAACAGACCCCATGCAACAAGCCACACCCACACCACCCAGGCCAGCTTGGCCACAGGCTGAGCTCTGCCAGGAGTGAGGCAAGGCCCAGCATCCAAGCCTTTCAGGACTCCTGCACTAGCGCCTGGGTCTGGCTGCAGGAGGCCCTGGATTCTACACCCAGCACCATAAATAAAGTGAGTAAGCAAGTACAGCTCTGAAGAAGTTCAGACACAAAAGACAAAGGGTAGTCAGCCCCAGGTGTATAACTTATAATCCCAGCATTCTGGGAGACTGGGGCAGGAGGATCTTAAAATTAAAAATAAGAATGAGCTGGGGATGTAGCTTAGTGGAAAGGTCCTGGGCATGATTCTCAATGCCACAAAAAAGGGGGAAAGAAATAAAAAAGAAATTAGAACAGGTTGGGAGCTGGGATGGTTCAGCATTTCTTCATGGGACCTGAGAGCTTGCTGAGGCCCAGCCACCTCCTGATTGAACCTAAAGGGCCTCCACTGAAGGCCATCACAACTCAAGGTCCACACCCAAGCAAACTGGGAACAGGAAGTGAAAGTGACTGAGCAGAACCCCCTCACCCAACGCCACCTGCCATGGCCTCCAATGACTGGTTAGTGGCGGCTCCACTGTGGTCATAGCACACAGGCCGGGAGTCAGGCCAAATCTGGTTTCTCATGGCACAAGAAGACTCTGTGCCAGTGCCATTTAGACCAGAGAACAGAAAAGAACATTACAGATGTGAGGAACTCGCACCTCTTCCATTCCAGGAACTCTTGAAACAAAAGCAGTGTGGCAGGTCAGCCACGTGCTCCTGGGGCCTTGGTTCCCATTCTAGCATCCCAGCCAGTCAGAAAACCCAAGTGCCACGGCTGTGGTGGATGCCTCTGAGGCAGGAAGCCAGTGCTCTGCCAAGGAGGAACCTCACTCACTCAGGCGTCACCACAGCAGCTCTTCCCATCCTTCCAAAGGCACACAGGTCTCCTCAAGCAAACGCTGTTTGTAATCAATGTGGATTTGTGAAGGTTATCAAGGAAAATAAAACACAGCTGAGGCTAATTAGCTGTATCTCAAACAACAAGGTGCCGAAGCCTCTGGTGAGGGGAAAAGATGGGGAGGGGGCCGAAAAAGAGATGGGAGGGGAAGGGAGTGTAGGGAAGGAGGGAGGGAGGGCAGGAGAGGGGAGGGAGGGAAAAGAGATGGGAGAGGGAGGAAAGGAGAGGAGAGAGGGAAGGAGAAAGGAAGGGAAGGAGGAAGAATTACCCAGAGCAGAGCAGCAAAGCAGCCCCCTCAGACAGTGAGCTCCCATGGGGTCAGAACTGGGTGAGGTACTGTGCACTAGACAACAGACAAGAGCACACCATGGCGTTAACCAGGGGAGCTAATGGGATGACCCCGTCCCAAGCAAGTTTATATTAAGTTCATCAACACTTGACTGAATTAGTCACTTTCTAATGCAGAAAATCATCCTAGAAAAAATGTATAATTTTTAAATGAAAAATAAAAATGTTTCAGCTCTAAATCAACTCCACAGATCTCCCCAGATCTTCTCCAAGGACACCACCACAGGGCTACGCAAGGATCCTTGTGTCCATGAACTATAGGGTCTTGAGAGCCAGCCCAGTGAAGCAGGCCTCTGGGTGGAGATGACAGACACCCATGAGCACATCCAAGGGATCACACACACAGGAAGGGTGGGCAGGCTCTATGGGGAGCTGTCCTGCAGGCAGCAAGGGATGGTGGAGGGGGAGAGATGGGCAGAGAATCTGCTTCCTTCACCTCCCTCAGTGCAACCATGACCTTTGAGCCATCCTCACTAGGGACTGACTCACATCAGCTGTCTACACCAATGGTCCCCAACCCTTCTGACAGGTTCAGCTGAAGACTATTTTCCTAAGGAGGAGGGTACTTGGTACGCAGTAGGCAGGTGAAAGAGAGCTTTGAAATAGTGAATGGTACATTCAGGAGTATCTTTAGGAGGTGTGGTCAAAAAAACACAGTGAATGCTGCTAGTAGTGTTGCTCATGAAAACCCCCCACCCTGTTCACTGGCACCAGTTGACTTCTGGGTTAGTCAAAATGATCAGAGCACCTTGGAAACGGCTAGACCACGTTACAGTGCCATTAGCAGGGCAGGAGGGTTCCAATTCCTCCAGCACCTGCTCTGGCTGCCGTCTGCCTTGTGGTTACAGCCACCCTCGGGGTGTGAGCTGGACCCTTGAGGTGCCCACTCCAAAAAACCAATGGGACTGAGCACCCTCCCAGGGTGCTTGTTAGCCATGTGTCCCTCTTTTGTGGTAAAAGGCTATTCAGATCTTTTGCCAACTTTTAATGTGGTTGTTGTCTTCTTTCCACTGAGTTTAAAGTTCTTGATGTGAACAGAGCTCCTTATCAGATAGGTGGTGCTGCACAAATATTTCCTCTCAGCCTCTGAGCTGTCTTTTCATTTGCTTAATGGCCTCTTTGGAAGCGCAAAGGTTTTTAATTTTGATGAAATCCAATTGATCAAGGTTTTATTTTATGGATCCTGCTTTCTTGAGTTGCATTAAGAACTCTGCCTCTGCATCCTCTGCTGTTCTAACAGTTTCGTACTTTTAGCTCCTATGGTCTGGTCCGTGAGCCCCTCTGGGTGATTTTTTTTCCTGTTTCCTTCTATCACATGATGCTTGCCCCTTCCCTTGCGTCCCTCGTCAGGCACCTGCTCCCCGGACCCAGTGGCAAGCTAAAGCTCCTCCTCCGTCTCCTCGGGCACAGGGAGTAGCCGTGCTGCCCACGGCACACGGGCCCTGCCCTAGTCCTCAGGGCTCAGAGACTGCTGAGCTGCATGTCAGCTGTGCCTTTGCCAGAACTTCCTGACGCCCGTGTTTCTATCCCAACCCCAGCACCCAGCACGGCGCCCTGCAAACACAAAGGGCACAATGATATAGGCATGGCTTGAAAACCATTTCAGAAAATCCCAAGAGTCACATCTCAAAAACAGCCAAAGGGTATGCACTACTATTCGTGCCAGCAAAAACAGAGACTACCTCAATTTCCAATAGGAGGAAAATGAATGATTATGTAATTTTGAGATATCCCTGGCCAGGCGTGATAGCACATGCCAGTAATTCCAGCACTCTGGAAGTCTGAGGCAGGAGGGTAGCAAATTCCAAGTCCAGCCCGGGCAATTTAACAAAGTAGCAAGACCTTGTCTCAAAATAAAAAATAAAAACGGGCTGAGGATGTAGCTGGATGTGGAAGCCCTGGGCTCGATCCCCAGTGCCAACAGACAGACAGATGGACTAGCATGAGGGAAAGCTCTGTTACGTGGTTACACAAAAAGTAGCCTATGATGCTGTTATGTGACGGAGCACCCAACTATTTAAATATACTTTTTTAAGGCATGGAGGAAGCACTGTGAGGAAAACCTAAAGACATTTACAGCAAGTGCTTCTTGGCCTCCTGAGGATGGTTTCCCTTTCCTCTTCACATCTCCTGTGCCATTATAAACCAAGAAAGAACACAACAGGTTCTTTTTTTCTATTTCTTTTCTTTCTTCTCTCTTGTTTCTGTGGTACTGGGGACCAAGCCCCAGGCCTTTACCCTGGACTACATCTCCAGTTCATATTTATTTTCAAATTTGAGAAGAGGTCTATGCTGCTGTTTTGCCCAAACTACACTTAAACTTTCAACCCTCCTGCCTCAGCCTCCCAAAGTGTTAGAATTACAGGCCTGTGGCCCCCATGCCTACCAAGATCATTTTTAAACAGATAAACAGTTTTTCTTAAATGTCTATAAAACCTTAACCAGTTTGCCAAAAACATAGGATCCCAAAGACTACTTTCACATTCGTGTGACCTCAGTAAGAAACACTTCAACTTTGTTCCAACTCTAACTTTTAGTAAAGCACATTAATTTTGGTTATTGAAAAATATTCCTTCAGCCATATTTTAGCCAAAGAATTTCAAAGTAACTAAACTGAGTTGTGCTTTATCTAAGAACCTATAACTAGAGTGGGTACCAAGGCACCGTTCCCGGTCCCCAGTTGGACTACCTGGGCAGGGATGTGCTGATCTGCAGTCTGGGCAGAGCTGGGGTGACCTCAACGCTGGAGCCGCTTGTTTTGATTCCTGGGAGGTTTTCCAGCAGACAGTCACTGAACACACCGAACACCGTGGTACGGTATCCTGGAACACAGAGCAGAAGTCGTGACCCCTGTGAGGATGGCTGTGGCACCACCCCGGCAACCCTGAGCTATAAACAGGGCAGGGGCTTCCTCCTGCAAAGACCTGGCCCCACACCCATGTGGTCCCCAACTGCACTCCCCTCACCCTCAACATACTCATGGATGACAATGTGGATAATGGCACCTGCTGACCAGGTCCAAAACAGCGTGTTTATGGCAATCCCTGTAAACTCTAAATCTACATGAGTAGGTAACCGGTGCTCGTCCCTTACTAACTGGCTTTTCTAATGTATCCATCTACAAAGGGAGAAAGATTGTTAATGCTCCTTCCCGGGGTATAACGTGACTTAACGAGCATGCGAGAAATGCTTCCACCCTCTGTTGAGAGATGAAAGTTCAAGAGCCAATTATTGTTATTATAGCTGCTCCACGATATGGCAAAATCCATGCTGTAATTTAGATTAGCAAATTCTCCACGCAAAAGGGAGAGAAGACTATTGCTGAGATAAGCACCTTAAGTTGTTTAAGCAAAGCTTTAAAACAGCTTTTGAAAGTTCGAGAGATAATTATTATAAACAACATCTACCATGTATCAAAATTAAACAATACTGGATGGCGAGATGCCTAGGATAACAGCTTTCCCACATTCTTACCAAACCACTGCATCTAGGAGGGAGAAGCTCTTCTTCCAGTACGATCAGCCCTAACTCCCCCCACCCCCCTCCCCCGCCCCAGCCCTTCCCACTCCTCCCCTCCCCAGGCTAGAGACTTCCACACTCTCTCCTTTCTACAGGGTTTCCTGAGCGATGTCTTTCTCAGGTCAAATCCTGCCGGGAGCCATCTCCACCACTGCCACCCCAGCTTCTCTCTCTGCAGGGGTTTTGTATGCAAAGCAATCACTAGTTTGCAATTCTTAATTAAAATCAGTGCTTTTCCCTTTCTAACACCTTGCTTACAACAGGTGCCAGCAACTCTCGAGGCTGATGACAGAGGAAGGGTGCTGGCCATGAAGGCCTGTCATAACACCACAAGCCCATCCAGCCCCCTGGGTGAGGCAGGCCACACCCATCCACAGCCAAGCCGCATGGAGGAAGGATGGCCAGGGTCACACACTAAAGAGTAACACTTCACTGCTGTCCTGCTGCTCTGGACCAGCCCTCCACACCTCATTATCCCCTCTGCTTTGTTTCCTCCACTCTGTCACAGACCTACCCCCCAGACAATCTCTCTGCCCCCAGGACGAGCTCTAATGCCTGGCTCTGCACACAGATTGTGCCAGGCAGGACACTCTGAAGGCCCACGGAAACAGCAGCAGCATCACTGCCCTGGGAGACTGTCACACTGTCACCATCTACTTTCATCCTGGTCACTACCATCCTGCCCTGCACCATCTACTTAACGATCCGCAAACCCTGAATGCATCAGGGTCTCTCCTACCACCAGGTTTTTTCAGGCTGAGAGGGCGAGATTGTTTTTAGCTAATGAGGATTGAGCCAAGCACCTTTATATGACTTTGAGATAGGTTTTGCTACATCACTAAGTTGCCCAGACTTGCTTAAACTTGTGATGCTTGCCTCAGCCTCCCAAAGGCCCGAAACCACAGGCCTGCACTGCCAGGCACAGCTTCTCTCTCTGGGCACACTGTTCTCTCTCTAGATGTTGCTGTCTACACTGTTTCCTGCCCTTGCCCCTCCACTGCCCACCCCATTCATTCGGATCACCCCAGTGGACCTTCAGATCACAGGGTCCCTTGCCACGACAGGCCTTTGCCAACCCACTCCTTCCCCAGCCCCAGAGCTTCCTATGCCAAGCTCCAGCTCCACTCTGCCTGCTGCAGACCACGTGCCCTCCAGCTATACGAGCCCTTGGACATGCGCTGGAGACTCACTCCATGCCAGGCTCTGCACTCATGCTGGGGACACTGCTGGGCAAGGCAGGTGAGGCCATGAAGCGATCTAGCCATGGATGGTACAGAGGAGGAGGGGTACAGAGGACTAGGGAATGCTTCACGGGGGCAGGGGCAGAAGCCTGAACTGGGCACTGAACAGCCGCAGAGCAAAGCTCAGCAAGCAGGGGCATTTCCAGAAATGAAAGGGGCCTGAAGGGCCCAAGTGGAACTGAGCAGCAGGGAGGAGCCAGGAGAACAGCAAAGTTGTGAGCTGCACGAATAAGAGATAAGAATGTCAGCTTGAAAACAAGGCATGCCAAGGCCCCAGGGATTCTGGTAGAAAGACTGCAGCAGGAACAGATCACAGGAGACATGAACTTCTATGTGGAAGGCAGATCTGCCACCATGTGATCTGAGGCATGAGAACAGGTGCTTTGGGGACAAACCCTATAAGCAAGTCAATCTGTAAGACAGGAAGGAGAGACACGGCATTTCACGGAGTGTGGAGGAGATGAAGGTCATGGGGGCTGAAGAGGACAGCCAAGAAGTTGCTTAGGGTGAGTGTCACATGATGACACATCATGCGGGGACCTCTGGGGAAGAAGCCACTCTGGGGAGCAGAAGTGATGCATTCCTGTTTGACAGGTGGCGGGGGAAGTAGCTACAGAACGCTTGAGGACATGACTAGATCCACAGGTCCAAGAAGACCCGGGCCCAGGAATCATCAGCATGCTGGGACCTTTGAAAAACAACAGGAAGGAGGGGAAAAGGAGAAAGGGAAGGGCAAGGCGAGGTGAGGGGGAGCCAGCCAGAGGGAAGGAAAGAAAGAGAAGGAAGAGAGTCAAGGAGGGGACCCGAGGAGGGAGATGAGGAAGGGGGTCAGGGAGACAGCAGAATAGCCAGGGAGGCCAACGTGCCATTTGATGACACAGCATCCCTGTGTGATCAAGCAAGCCAGAGAGAGAGAGAGAGAGAGAGAGAGAGAGAGAGAGAGAGAGAGAGAGAGAGAGGAAAAGTGGAGGAAATACAGAGGGTATGTTGTTCCTGAAGCCAGAGGAGTGAGCTCACCATGTACAAGGGGTGGCCATGTAGCAGAGAGGTTAGAAATAAACTGAAAACTAACTTCAGATATAGGCAGAAAAAATACTACCAGTGAGCTAGGGGACAGGAGTTTCTGTGAGGTGACAGGGCCAGACCTCAGGTACAGAGGTAGAGCTGTGATTTGCACAGCTCCTGAAAAGGTCACAAACAGTCCCAGCAACAGGACACCATGGCAGTGGGGG
>PVKB01008115.1:0-21449 GCA_004027205.1 Ctenodactylus gundi | reverse complement strand
TTTTTAGAAAGAGAAAAGAAAATCTGCATTATGTGGCAAGAACTTAAGAACATATGTTCCCAAAAATATGGAAGACATCAAAATAACCATCATCAGACCAATGGATACACAAACTGTGGTATTTATACACAATGGAATACTATGCATCTATAAAGTCCAACAGCGTGGAGGCTTTTGCAGGCAAATCGAAGAAGCTTGAGAACATCATGCTTAGTGAAGTGAGTCAGAGGCAGAAAGTGAAACATCAAATGGTCTCTCTGATATGAGAGACCCATATCGCAACTATCTCATGGAACTTAAAATGAAACACAAAGTGAACCAGGGGGGTAGGGTGGGGAGGGATGGGGGGATGGATAGGGAGAGGGACAAAAGGAGAGTGGGAAAGTCCTTGTCACCTTGACAAGCTACGTATGTGCACAAAATGCTCAACTTCACTGTAAACCTTAAATTTTGCCCTTATACATATCAATAAAATGGGGAAAAAGAACATATGTTCCCATTGATTCAGTACATCTCTGTCCGAGAGCCTGTCTGAAGGGACGTAGACTATGTTCAGAAATGCTTACCATTTATGACAATTGAATTTACGTAGCCAGGATTACACTTACAATCCCAGCACCTTGGGAGGCTGAGGCAGTAGGGTTACAAGTTTGAGCCCAGACTTGGGAATTTAGCAAGATTCTGTCTCAAGATAAAGATAAATACTATTTTATAAAGATTGAGAATTATATTTGACTTCTGAAATGTCATTTATGAAATACTATGAATGGCTAAAATAAGAAAACAAGCTGATATATACTGTGGGGTTTCATTAAAAGTTAAAATACATTAAAAGTATAGAAAAACACCAGAAGAAAAGCTACCAAAATAGTCTAATTACTTCTGGGCATAGTAATAGCAGGAAACTGAAGGAACAAAAAAGGATCTATAATCTATGAATAATATAATTTGTAATAATACAGTTCCTGGAGCCAAATTGAAAAGTAGGTACATTGAGCTTTGCGTGAGTTTCCTCACCTGTCTGTGCCTCTGTTACCTAATGTATAAAATATCAATAGCAGTAGTAGTATTGACCTCTAGGGTTGTTATGGAAATTAAGTAAGTGCATACTTATCAAGAATTCATAAGAGTTCTAGTATATAGTTAATATTCAATAAATGTTAGCTATTATGACTATTGGAGGCATGTATATTGTTTTAAAATAAAAGCGTATTTCTTATTCTCTGTATTTCTTCTCTTCAGGAATAATCACTGTTAGTAGTTTGAAGAGTATGTAGTCCTTTTTAATGCAAACACACATGTTCATACACGTGTGTATGCATGTATATATGTATACATACAAATGTAATTTGAAACAGAAATGGGATCACACAATGAATATTATTACACAATTTGCTGTATTTGCTCATCAATAAACCAAAGAAGTGTTATAAACGTCTTTGTTTTATTGGCTAAGGTTCTAAAAAAGGCTGTTAATAGAATTTACAGAACCAAAGGAGGTTTATTTGGAGGGCTAACAAGTCTGAGAATTGGGTAGCCCAAAATGGAGTTGTGGTACATACGTGGAAGCTGGAGGGTTCTGTGGCTGCTCAGACTCATGCCAGACGGACACCAGGCCAAGCCTGTGGGACAGCCGGTGGGAGCCTACCACAGGTAGTTGTCCAAGAGGCAAAGCTAAGACTGGACATGGGAGTCAATCTGCCATGGAGATTGGTGATGTGAGGACAGACACAAGTCCACGTCCAGAGACTAAAGCCTCAGCCGGAGCTTTTCCTGGAAAAACTGTAACATTATTTCCTCTTCCTTCCTTTACTTAGTTCAAGCTGTCAGGAGGACCTCCCACACCCAGGGTGGGTGAGCCTACCTCATTTCCTGACCCACAAGTTAGAAACACACACACCTGAAATCTCCGCCCTTGGGTGTTTCCTGGCTTCAAGCTGACATAATCTGACCCGCATCACACTTGTGTAATGGCCAGCATCTGGAACGTCTCTCAAAGCCCTCATGTAGTAGTAGGAGGGTGATTGCATTGTGGGAGTTAATTGGATCAAATAGATTAACCCACTGATGAGTCTGTGTGTTGTTATGAGGTGGGTTCTGGTGGGGCAGCTGGGTCACTGAGGACGTGACCTGGGGGAGTGTATCTCCCTCTCTAGCTCTCTCCATCCTTTGCTTCCTGATCACCTGCTTGGCCCAGGTCCTTCCCCCAAGCCTTCCATCATTTCCAGCTGACCACGCACAAACTGACTTAGACCTCGGAACTGTGAGCTGAAAAGACGCTTTCCTCCTCTGTAGTTGTGGGTGTCGGGTATTGTGACTCAGCAATGGCAAGTGGCTAAGACTAAGATGCCCTATATGTCACCGACTCAGGTCTAGTATTATTTTAATGGCAGTTAAATGTCCTTCTAGATTATATTCTAAATTTTAGACAGCTCCTTATACATGACTATTTAGCTTATTCTCAAGTTTCTCATCGTTAATAAATAATGCTTCAGTGATTTTGGTCATATACATACATATATTAAGATACATACATGTAGAAAACACACTTATATCTGTCTGTTTATAGGACAAATTTCCAGAAGTAAAATTGTTGTGCAAAATGATGTATGCATTTATAATGTTAACAGATACAGTTTATCAGTATATAACAATGCTATTTTCCTTAGAGTTTCATCCACTCTAGTGTTATTAATCTTCAAAAAACTTTCCTACCTGTTGGGCAATATGATACCTCATTAGAGCTACAGTGAAGCTGACAACTTTTCATATATTTATTAGTCATCTGCATTTCCTCTCCTGTGAATTATCAAGTCCTTTTAAGTGAATCACATTCTTTGTCATTAATAGTCATCTGTATTTAAGAGGGACAAATATTTTGTATTTATTACACAACCTTGTGATCCATTCCTAAGGTACCAGGCATAATCAACATATCCAGTGAATATTTAAATTTTAAAATCTTAAAAGACATATTGCCATTAATTTCCCTCTAAGTACTCCTCCTTGTTTTAAAAACACTTAGCCCATCATTCTTGTCACTTTCTAAAGCAGTTCTGGAGGTTGTCTTTTCTGAGTGCCTTTACAAGGTGTGATAAAAAATATTCACTGTCTGTTGCTGTTGAATGCCATCTAACAGAAAGACATGGCTGTCAAATACATGACGGTGTATCTTCATCCCTGTTTTTGGCCAGATCTGGCACGTTTGGCTTCTAGCTCTTCCCTAAAGTCAAAATGACCATGAAAGGTCGATGCTTTGAATCAGTTCACCACAGTGGGGTAGCTATGACAGCTCAACTAAAGACACTCATAAAAGACTTCTGGAACTATTTCAGACAGGATAAATTGTGATGGAATAAGTGTTTTCAAAGTGAAAGATAGTGTTTTAGGAAAGAGTAATGGCAATTTGGGGTTTTTTTGAATCAAACATTCATTGTAATATTTGATCGTACCACATATTGACCAATCCAAAAGAAGAGAAAGTTTAAATATATATTCTGCTATGACTTTCTTTTCGGGTGAAGGGGGACAGTTTTGATTGGCAAATCCTTATTTTTTTTTATCCTAATGTAAAAATGCCTCTCACTTCATGCCCTGGCCCTCCGCAGCTGGAAGACGCTGCTTGGTCATTCCAAACCCACCAGGGGCCTCTAATACATTTGCCCAGTTCACACAAGTCTAAACTTTTAAACTCAGTAGTTTCAAAGTTTTCTTAAAAAGCTATCTTCAAGGTCAACCCAGAAGGAAGCAGGGGGCTGAACAGTTTTTGATATATTTAGGCCCATTCTGACAGTACTCTCTTAACAATTCACACAGAAGTAGATGGATTGTTTTCTTTCAGAATTCTTTCATAATGACCTCATAACTGGGCTGTCCCTATGGGTTCAGCCGTGAACAACAGTGAATTTTCCAACCATGGGGAAGACATGTTTTTAAAAAGCAACCAGTAGTGTGGATTATTACAATGTTGCCGTGAAGGCTGTCTGAACTGGGGTGGCTAGAAATGCCCTTGTGCCTAGAGTTGAGGACAGCCATTGCAGAATCCAGAGTGGCCATGGCTGGCTTTTCCTTAATGTCCCTATTTCTATTTTTTCCTTTACACAAGTAACATGCTGTTCAGAAGCAGAGGCCAGCCCAAGCTGGTAAACAGGCTAGCTTAACGGTAGTTTAGTTCAATTTCATTTTCTTCCAAGTGATAGTTCAGCTGTTAAACAAAAAAGTAATGGGTCCAGGGGGCTTTGTTGTCCTCGATATTACTAGTAAAACAGGCTGAGGGCCATTTCTGACCCAATCACGGTATAAGTAAAAAATAAGTAAAAAAGCCATGCTTGTCAAAAACCTGACAGTATATCTTCACACCCGCCCCCACCCCCTTATGCCAGATCTGACAGAAAGTTGGTGATCCCAGGCTCTTTGCAGTCCTATATCAACTGAAAAGGCTGCTGATACCTTTTTGATTCACTGTCTTGACTGTTAAATTCAACTTGAGCATGACATGGGATCTTGGATCCACAAGGAAGCATTTACCTGGATCAGAATTAGTATCAAGGAGTGTCATTTCAGATCCAAGATTAAATTACTGAAAGAGTCCTTCAAGGTGATTTGCTCTAATTACCCTTGACTAACTGAATAGACTCCCTGAACTCCCTCCTACTCCCGGCTTCCAAGTGGAGAGGTATATCGATATAGGGATCACTGTAATGGCCTAATCCATTTTAAAATAGCCTGGACACAAAGAAGGTTCTTTTTATTAAACATATTCTCCCAGGTGACTCAACTCACTAAGCCAATGAGAGTCTAGAGATGTCTTACAGAACAAGGTGAACTGCTATCACATGTCACACAACTGTCAACTGTCCTCCTCTTTCTGCAACTCTACTCACGACCCTCCCACTCCCACTAGTCAAATTAGCTATTACAAACTTTGGTGACTTTTCTCATGAGGAACCTCTAGCCATGTTTTTGCCTTAATCTTTGTTTGTTTGTTTGTTTGTTTGTGTTTCAGCTACCTGGCCTTCTTGGAGAGCATATTATTTTCTGTCCCCGTGGCTAGAAATGTTCGTCTCTCATCTATTAGCAAATGTTGACTCCTCTGAGTGGCCTTTCCCGGCCACTTATTTAAATGAATCCTCTCATCCCCATCATTACCTTTCTACACTGTTACATATTGGTCATACTGCACATCCTTCCTGAAAGAAGAACACGCACCCATTGATGTTTGTCTGTCTCTCCAGCTAAATATAAGTGTCATGAGGACAGAGCCTACGTCTATCTTATCTAGTTTATAGTAAGTTAAACATTTGTTGAATGAATGAATGAATAGAAGGATTTTTGTGGGTGAGTGTGGTGGCACATGCCTGTAGTCCCAGTCAATCTGGGTAATTTAGTGAGACTCTTTCTCAAAATGAAAAATTAAAAGGTCTGGGGGTGTAGCTCAGTGCAAAAGCCCTCGGTTCAATCCCCAGGAAAACACACACACACAAATATGCCACATACACAAGCCACCTACACACAAGGATTTTATTTCTTTCACCATCCTGATGACTCTCTTGACTTTGAGACTATCCTTCTCAAAGTGCAGTGGCCAGGACTAATAATAGAAATCTAGCTACAAGTTTACCAAAGCAAAATAAAATGTAGTAACTACATTGCTCGGTCAATGAGTATAGCACATTGTGTAACAGGTACCATGCTAAATCATGGGTGTGTGGCTATGAAGAAGCCTGGCACTATCTGTGTGTGCAGAGAACTCGGTGTCTAGTATCTTATATATAGTAAGATGAAGACTTAGGGAATGTTGGCCCTTTTAGAGATCACATCACACTGAACAATTTATAGTCAGTTACAGCTCAAAGCTTCTTACCATGTAGATTTTGGGGCTCAATGCAAAAATCATGACTTTTTTCTACTTCATTGGGCTTAGTTTTATCTATCATTAATTTAAACTATTCTGAAATACCAATTTAGTCAATCAAATATATTTACTAGCCTCAGCTCTGTGTCATATCTCAACCTAGTGAGTGGGTCTTCCATATATGTAAGTCATGAATAAAAAAGTTCACCAGGACATGGCTAGGGACAGACCTTTGTGACAAATCCCCAGAAGGTTCCTTTTAGCTTAACATAAAAGTAACAATATTTATTGAATGCCTTGATGCTGTCCAGATTTTTGACCTGCCATGTTTGGAAACCTCATCAAAAAAGAAACTGATCTTATAGTCAGATGGACTTTGTACCAAGTAAACTCATATTAGGTCCTAAATACCAATGATGGGCCCTGGAAGCCACTGAAAGTTCTAACATGTCACCTGATGCCATTCTTTGATGTCAAGCTTTCCAAGTTTTAATGGACAGAGTTTAACCTGTGTCACTTTTCGGCCCTTTGGCTAAGATAGAGTGCAGAATCTAGCTTTTTGCCATTTTCAACATCCAAGTAAGTATCTGCTTCCTTGATCCCAGATCCTTTCCTACTTGCTCTGATTCTTCAACCTGCGTCCTGGTATAACATTCCCCTCACCTCTGTGTCCTTTTTTTAAGCTCTCTCTTTTGGGGACACAGCTACATGAGTAAGAAATTTATTGTTTATTTTCAGTACTGGGTATTAAATCCAAGATCACCACGATAAGCTACATTCCCTAAGCCTTTTTTTTTTTTAATTTTTTATCTTGAGATAGGAGCTTGCTAAATTGTTAAATTGCACAAACTTAATCCAGCTCCCAGAGTGCCGGGATTACAAGCCTGTGCCACCAGGCCTGGTATCTAAGTGTTTTCTAACACTCTCATCTCAGCTTCCCACTCAGGATCTTCTCTAAACTTCTCAGTCTGCAGCTGACTGGATTTTGCAAAGAACACAACTCATTTAGAGTCCTAGAGTTTGCATTTCCTCTGCTGTCACCATTACTCCTTCAGCTTCAAGCAGCATATCTGTCTCCTGACTTCATTATCACTCAGGACATATGAAACACAGCCCCATGCTTTCATCTAGACATGGCCTCCTGGTCTCAAGCTCACCGGAGGCTTTTTCACCTCGCAGATACCATTCATAGTAGTGGGTCCTCTTTGGATTCAGCCTTAACTACCTTTCCTCTCATCCACCTCATGCTCTGGTTCAGCTCCAAGCACCTCCTTCTGTTCTTGAAAGGTGCTGAGATCTACCCTCACATCAAGGATTTTGCACTTACTAAAATGTTTTTCACCCAGCTGTGTGTGGGACTTACTGTGTCTCACGTCACTGAGGTGTCCTTCCTAAGATTGCTGCATCAGCGAGACCTTCCTTGGCCAGCAGCACATGCTCTGCTGCTCTGGCACCGTTGCTGCTTCAGTTTTCTTCTTGGCACTTATCACCACCTGACATTATCTCCTTGGTTACTGCGGTCCTCTCCTCCTAGAAAATAAGTTATATGGAGACAATGATATTTGTCCATTTTATTTATTGTTAAGACCGTGCTTGTCAAATACTTTGTGCTCAATAAATATGTGTTACAAATTAGCAATGCCTACATACTCCTCACTGTCAGAACATTGTTCTGTGAGACCTACAGTTAATTTCTCTTACCCTTAAGATGACTTTAAAAGCTCTAACAACAAATTATACCGCTATGTAAATACAACTGGAATGCAGCTTGAAGTACCACTTACATACAGCCTGAACTTTCTGTGAATTGACCCATGAGACATGCAAAGCCAAGATGAAAGTCCAGCACAGGACAGTGCATAAGGGATGACAGTTGTCACGGAAATTAGTGGGGCCAAAAGAAAGACCGGAGACAGGAGGAGCTGCCTTATCTATCTATCTGTCTATCTATCTATACTGTTCCACTTACTGCCCTTATTTTTTTGATTTTTTAATTTTTTTTGAGACAGGTACCACTCGGTAGTCCAGGTTGATCCTGAACTCACTGTGTAGCCCAGGCTGGCTTTAAACTCACAGCAATCCCCCTGCCTCAGCCTCCTGAGTGCTGGGATTACGGGCATGTGCCACCATGCCCTGCTTTATGTGGTGCTGGGGAATCAAACTTGGGCCCTTCAGTTTGCTACGTAAGTGCTTTAACTGCCGCGCCATTCCTATAGCCGGAGCTGCCTTATCTAGAAAGAGCTTATGTCCTAGGAGAAGATGCTGAGTCATACTGTGTATTAGACTGATCTACAGGTGTGTTCAGCAGTTGCTGGTGATCTAGTGGGAAGTGGGAAAGCTCCTAAGGAAGCTCGACAGTTTGTCTATAAGAGTGTCAGAGAATTGTGTGCTTGTGTGTGTCTGTGTGTGGTTCTGAGGCTGGAGCCTGGGGTCTTCACACCGAGTTATATCTGTGCCACTAAGAGGCAGGGCGTGGTCCATAAGAAGCAGAGCAATGGGGCATGATCTGCAAGTGGCAGAGCACTGGGGTGTGACCTGGAAGAGTACGCCTCCCACAGTAGCTGAGCTCTTCCCAGTGCTTCCTGTTGCTCTGAGCAGCTTTCTTCCACCAAGCCCTTCCACCATTCCCAGCCAACCATGCACAGACAAACTAAGACCTCTGAATTATGAAAATATGCCTTTATTACCTTATATTGTAGGTGTCAGGTATTGTGACCCAATGACAAGAAAGTAACTGAAACAAGGAAGACTAAAGGCGATGTGACTTTTACTTAATATCTTTAATAAATTAAACATTCACCATATTTTTCATCACCTATTGTATTAGCAATAGGGATGGGAAAGCACAATTAATTCTGGGTCTATATAAAAAGTAGAGTCAAGCTGGACCAAGTGGAACAGACCAGTGATTCCAGCACTTTGAGAGGTTGAGACAAAAGGATTACAATTTGAAATCCCACCTAGGCAATTTAGCAAATTAGCATGACCCTGTTTCATATGAACAATGAAAAGGAGGCTGGGAATATAGCTCAGAGAGAAGATCCTGTGTTTAATTCCTACTACAACAAAATAAATAAATAAATAAATAAATATAGAGCCAAGAAGATTTCTGGACACTAGAAAAAAGTGACGTGCCAAGGATAGCTCTAAGTGGCTTGGCCTGAGGAACCAGATGAATGATGCTTCCATTTATTGAGACAGGATCCTGGAAAGATGAGCTTGTCTTGGGAGGTGGGGATCAAGGTTGACTTTTGGATTTAATGAGTTTAAGGGATGCAGAAGGCCAGTGTTAATCAGAGGCCACATCCTGGGATTCACAGTATTTACTACCTGTTACTCACCTCTTTGAAATGCTAATTAGTAGTTGTTCCTGGCTACCCAAGTGCTTTCATCCTTAAACTTTTAAAAGAGTTTTACTAAATGGCAGCAACCACCATCTCCCACTGAGCGGTAAGCAATTTTCTACTCACAGCTCAAATGAGTAGAGTTGTCTCAGGTTTAGGAGTAGTTCAGCCCAGGACCTTAGAGGATCATCCTCTGTTCTTCCAAGGATGTAGCTCTGCATTCCTGATGAAATGCAAATGCCCTGGAAGAAGTGACATTGACAAAGTCAGATCTGGGCCGTCCCTGGCTGTAAGATGACATTCCCTCTTCCAGGATCAGGTATGAATAAGGATAAAGTCATCTTTACACCAAGAACCTGAAGGAGTTGTCCAGCCCTAGCCAGCAAAGCATAATCCTCTGTGTGCCCCACCCCCTCCAATCAGGTGGGTCTGTGACACTTTAAAAGGAGGAAGTCGCTTCAATTTAGCGACAGGAGTATGGGAGTACCATGCCACATTTTACAGATTCAGAGACTATTTTTGGTAGCAGGGCATCAAGGAATCAGAGCAGGATCCGTGTCCTGATGGGTAGAGTAAAAGTGTTTACTCTGGAGTGTGGAGAGTACCAGAAAGTTTCATTCTACCTCCCCTGACCCAGAGCAATTAACTGAGTTAAATTAGAACTAAGGCTTGGAAGATAACCCAGCAGCCACATCTAGGTATCACCAGAAACAGTTTCTTTTCTTTTCATTTATAGGGCATGGGAATCCAACTTACGGCCTTCTCGCTGAGTGATATCCCCAGCCTGATTTTATTTTTGATTTTGAGACAAGTTCTTGCTAAATCAACAAGTCACCTAGGCTAGGTTTGAACTTGCAATCTTCCTGCTTCAGCCTCCTAGTGTGCTGAGATTACAGGCCCATGCAGCCCTCCAGCAGGAATATTGCAGCTTCAGGTCTTACCGGCATCCTTTACGTTACAAGTGTGCCACACTTAGCCCTCCTTCCGCCAAGAAGGCTCTCCCGATGCTCTGCGTTGAAATTAATTTCCCTCTCCCCACACTCCTGAAGCCTTTTGCTTGCGCTACTCCGCCAGGGTTTCCCGGTGTCAGCCTTATTAGTGTTATTTATGTGCGCGTCCGTCTCCTCTTGCAGATCACGAGCTCCTGGAGGGCTGAAACTGTGGACTATTCATGCGTATCCCCCACGGACTGCGCTGAGGCCCCGCACATAGTAAGCACTCAATAACTGCTCGTTGAATTGAATTATTACTTGCCACCACTGTCGCTGTGATTGGCATTTCTTCATTTAATCCATTTGCCCTTTAAGAATCTCCTGCCAAGCCTCAAAAGGGAAGATGCGCACGTACAAAGAGGCGGGATTTTAACAGTTGATGGTTTCGGATTGTTCCATTGAAAATAGGCCCAATGAAAACCACTGTTTTCTTCAGTCCTGCCAGCCAGACGGAAAGGTTATCAGCCGATTAAGAGGAGTGTTCTCAAACGGCATCAAGTGTCAGTGTGCCCAATGGGCAAAGAGCTCCGTGTGGCCGTAAAGCCTGCGCTCAGAGGCCGCTTGGATTCATTCTGACATATGTCATATTTTCAAGAGAGGTGTTGAAAGCAGAGTGAAACAAACAGCCCGTCAAAGTGCCGCTCAGCGGCCGACTCTGGCGTGACATGAAAGCCTTACTGCGCACGTCCGCGGCCAGGCTGCCCCCAGGGCTTCCCCGGGAGCTACTTGAAAAGTTGAGAAGTGTATGGGGCTTCTCGTCACAGGGTCACATTCCCTCCATTCCATGCCTCGGAGCGGGCCTCCCGGTCACTTTGTAGTGACTACATTCTAGCTGTCAGGTTGCGTTTATCTGCAGCCCATTGATGCTATCGGTTGAAAACAGTGCATCTTTATGGACAGACACATTTAGGAAACACCATAGCCTGTCGTGGCAGATGGCCCCGTGCTGTGCTCAGAGAAGTGAACATGGGAAGAGAAGATGTGTTATGTATGACACCCGAGGCAAGGGGTCAAGCAGGCAGGCAAGGTGCATGAGTTACTGAGTCCTGCGTCAGCGACAGCGGCAGAAACATTGTCAGCCCTGGTGGAAGAACTGTGTGGAAGGAGCGGAGACTGGCATTTAAAAAGTAATGTCTTTCGTGAATTGGGAACTACTCCCATTGATCTTAAGACCTGGCAGAGACAAACACAAAGTTACACCCAACCGCAAGGAGCAAGGAATATTGCTGCAAGGGAATATTTTTGTTGTTGTGATGTTTTCAGCGATAGGGATCAAATCTAGGGTTTCCTGCCTGCGAGTCAAGCACCTCATCACTAAGACACAATCTCACGCTCAATATCCTTTTAAAAATTGTTTTTGCAATACTGAGGATCTAGCCCAGGGATTCTGTCCCAGTGAACTACATACCTAGCCATTTTTTTTTTTTAAATTTTAAAACAGTCTTGTTAAGTTGCCCAGAGCACAGGCTTGCCATCCTCCTGCCTCAGCCTCCTTGCGTGCTGAGATTATAGGCATGTGTCACTACAGCTGACAGGGATATCTTTCAAATAAGGTCAAAGTGTGAGTTTTGATTACTAAAGTGATATGCATGTGCGTACACTGGAGAGATCAGTGCTTAGGGAAAAGTGACAGCATTTGGAACAGCACTGTGGTAGGCGACTGTGACACATTGGCAGATCTCAGAGAGGGCTGTGCACAGCCTGGGGAGCTGGGGGAGGTGGAGTTGTGAGGAGTAAATCTGGATCAATGAGCAGCACCTGGGTTGTGTGGGGCTCACACAGGCACGATTTTGTTTGAGGAGTCCAGGGAGAAAATAATTAAGGATTCACTCTCAAATGCTATTCAGTAAGAACAGAAAAGACATGTGGTACTGATACGTGCTCTAACATGGATGAACCTCAAAAATATCTACTAATTGGATTATGTCAGTCATAAAAGACCATATATTGTCTGATACTACTTATATGACATATCTAGAAGTGGCAAAGCAAATTTGTGGTTGTCTGGGAGTGGGAATGGAGAATGGCAGAAAATGGGCAGAGAGGTACCTCTGGGAATTGGGGTGTAGCTCAGCGATTAGAGTGCTTGCTAGGAAACATGAGGTCCTGGGTTCGATTCCCCAGCACCACGTAAAAGCTGGGTGTAGTGCCACATGCCTGTAATCCCAGCTCTCGGAGGATGAAGCAGCAGGATTGCCGCGAGATCTAAGCCAACCTGAGCTTCACAGTGAGTTCAGAACCAACCTGAACTACACAAGGAAACCCTGTCTCAAAACAAACAACCCCCCCTCCAAAAAAATCACCCATAAGAGGTATTTGGGGACTGACGGATTCAATTCCAAAAATAAATTGTAGTAATAATTTTACAACTATGTGCGTTTTCACCAAATCTCTGAATTTAAGTATGCACTTTGAATAAATTAATTGAAGCTGGGTATGCCCACAGTACCCGCCGTCTGGGAGGCTGAGGCAGGAGGATTGCAAATTCAAACTCATCCCATGCAACTTAAATAAGTTGGTGAGACCCTGTTTCAAAAAAAAATTAAATAAAGCACTGGGCATGTAGGTTAGTGTGAAGGCCCTGGGTTCAATCCCCCAAACAGTAAAAAATAATAACGATGATAATTAAGTAAAAGTTTTAGAAAAATCTTAAAGAAGCGAGTTTCTTGTTCCTCTGTAGAAAGAGCATGAGGCATGACAAATAGGGAGAAGAATCCCTCTGGCCATACAGCCTAGGCCACCCCAAGAGCTGTGGAGGTAAGGGACCACACCTGTCATCTCGGGGCCAAGAAGCGAGGGGGAATGAGGGTGTCTTTGGTGGGCTTTCCTGCATGCGGACAGTAGGCGTGAGCAGACCCACTTGCAGAGCAATGTATTGGGCACATGATACAAGTGGCTGTGCGCCCCGTGGAAGGCTGCTGCTGTCTTTGTGGATGGGAGAACAAGAACAGCCCCGAGCAGCCTTCGGGAGAGTGTTGTTCAAGCCCCGTGGACACCTCTGCTTTCCAGAAGGCGCACTCTCCCCTCTGATCCTGGCCAGGGAGCCAAAACAAGCGGAGCTGTGAGAAGAATGGGGAACTAACTACCCATGCAGTTGTTAGGAGGGCAGTGCCATCATTTATGAGCCTCCATGGTCCCCTGGCCTCCTCTGAGGGCAGCCTCCATCTGTTACGACTCAACAGCTTTCATGGTAATAGTCACCTAATTGGGGAATTGAGAGTGAAATCAGGGGGAAGTCTGTGGCTCATTCACTAGAAGCAGTGGCGTTCCTGTACCTCGGGCGAGAGACAAAAGATCATAACTGATTTCCCGCTCTTCTCAAGGGAACAGTTTGTAAGAGTCTAAAGCAGTCAAGCAGCAAAATGAATTGGCTTTCCCACCCTCCAGTCCTTGGGGAAAGTGCTATGAAAGGCCACCAAATTGTTATATTTGTGTAATTAAATCTATCTCTTTGATCAATTTAGTAAGGACCGTGTTCTCAGTTGCCTTTGCGATCGAATTCCTTTTCCCTGGCTGTGCTGACTGTAGCTGAACCTTATCCATAGCTTACTTCCCAACCAATAGCATCATACATGCATGGAAATCAGAAAAGAGCAAGAATGTAATTGGAAGAAGTGACTGTAATGCGGAGGGAAATAGCCTCAAATAAGCGTGAATTGCAGACACTGACTGTGACCTTCCGTGCAAAGGCACGAGGACTTCCCATGCACCTTTCCACGAAATCTACACTCACCTGAAGCAACAGACCCTCAGCTCCTTTAAGGCCTCTTTGCTCTCTGACTTAACAACGAAGGACACAACAAAGTGTAGTTGGCCAAGACCACCATCTTCTGCCAGGGAAGGTGGCACTGAGTTTCCATTTTGCCTCTCAGGCCATCTGTGCAACCAACAATGACCCTGGGCAACTTACTTGGCAGCTGTATACTTTATATCTTCATTTGTAAGCCTGAGACAACATAGGGCATCACAAAGGTTGCAATACATGTAAAAAATAAAAGAAAGCATAATATCATTTTTTGCTCACGATTAATTTGTAATAATATTTGAAATAAAACTAACGCTATGAGAAAACTTATGCAAATACTAAATTCAATGAGCATGGTGCCCCAAAAGTTTCCATACACAGAAAAAAACTGAGACTTTTGGGACACCCTGAAGAACCAACCTCACAAGATTGTTGTCAGACTAAAAGTAGTCCGAAGCCTTTGGCGGGCGGGCTTACCGTTGTGTCTGACCCCAGGGTCTTTGTTCAGTGGTACAGTTCCTGCCCAGCATGTGTGAGGTCCTGGGTTGATCCCTAGCACTGCAAAAACAGATGAATAAGTTAGTAAATAGCAAAACTTTTGTGCTTCAAAGTCACCGTTAAGACAGTGAGCAGGTAGCCAAGCACATGGCACATGACCATAGCTGCTTGGGAGACTGAGGCTAGAGAATCATGAATTCGAGTTCAGGCTGGGCAATGTAGCAAGATTGTGTCTCAAAGTAAAAAAAAAAAAAAAAAAAAAAAAAAATTAAAAGGACTGGAGATGTAGCTCAGCGGTGTGGCACTTGCCTAGCAGGCACAATGCCCTGGGTTTGACCCCAAATATAGAAAAACAAACCAGCACTGCTTATAGCACAGTGACTGTACATGATTTGATACCGAGTATATACATGTAGAAACGCTGTGGGGCATATACTGCATGATAAAGTACAGACAGATAGATGGGTATAGATATTTGTGAGTACGTGAAATACAGCATGGTGTAATAAAAATCTGGGTTCAAATCACGGTTCTGCTCCTTATTTGCTGTGTAACTTTAGGCAGGTTACCTAAATACTCTGATTCTATTTCCCCATTTGTAGCAAAGGCATATTGACAGCTTACGTGGTTCTGCCAGTGATTACAAGAAACAATGCACCTGAGAACCCCAGGATCTTGGGGTGACCCCTGTGGCCTTGATCATAAGGGAAGAATAAAGGTGAGACTCATTTTTTTCTTCCTTGCACCTCAATCAAATTTTCTTCTACTTTGCCCAGAAACTAATATTCTAAATACCTTCAAGATGGATGAATCAATGTTCTTTGTCAAATGTTTTATTAGAATGTTATATTTGAGAGATCACATGATGTCCTATATTGAATTCCAACAACAAATTTGAGATTTTGAAAAATTTCAGCTTATTCTGCCAGTTGGCATCTATGTGGCTCCAGGAAAGTCATCACCTCTCTCTTCCTCACTTTCTCATCTATGTGAAGGCAAATTCTAGAATTTAGCTCATATGGGGAGTTGGGAGGATTCATTGAATGAAGGAGGGACTTTGTTTCACTCAGTGTGTCCCTTTTAGTAGGTGTTCAATAAAAAAGAGTTGGGACTCACAGAAGATAAGTGTAAATATCAAATACCTTTCTTGCGGCTTGTGGCTGTCATTACGTAACACTAGGCCCTAGTACACGTAGAAGCATTTTGCTGATCTGTCAAACTGGCATCTGGAAAAACAGCTACATGCTCCCAATCAGATGCCCTAAAGACCCAGGAAAAAGACAACTCAAAACTGCTTCCACTTGCAATTAGGAAGTCCTTGTGTCTTCTTAAAAAGTCTCCAGCTCCCTGTTTCACAGAACGGAGGCAGAGAATGGCCACTGGAAAGAAACACAGGCAAGGACTGGAGAGGATCAAGTCCTCTAACGTTTTTGTTTCCAATGACCAAGGTAAGGAGCAAGTTCTCATCATAAAATTTACAAAAATCCCTTAACAAATATTTGCTGTCCTTGCAGGGTATGAGAAGTACTCAACTTTAACGTTTTTACATCGATCTTTCGTCTCCCTGTAGATCTTTGGAAGCTTTGGGGAGCCCCCTCCCCGTTTCTCTCGTGGATGAGGGGTTTGAATGCCAAAACTCTAAAAGGGACCCGCCAACTCTGACATTGAGCATTTGTGCTGATGTCTTAGGGGGTTTCAAGAAGCAAGCCAAACGGTTTTCTTAGGAAAGGTCCCTGTTAAAAAAAAAAAAAAAAAGGTTATGTCTACCTTTCCTTGTCTAATCCCATCAGATACTTTGGGAAATCACTGGGAATAATTAACGCGTTCTGGATGACGCGTGCTTAGCTAATTGGGCTGAAACACAGGGTTGGTTAGCAAGTTGGCTGAGTGCCAGGTAGCAGGTGTCTGCATAGAGTTGGCAGATTCTGTTTTCAAAAAGGGGAGGAAGGACTATGCATGTGTTATTGTTGAGAAAGTTTGCCTAGATTTTGCCCCACTCCCACCCCCATTTGAAAATGGTGAGGAGAGATGAAAGTTTATTAACACTAAAATGATTTATTTTTAATGTAGTTTTCTTTTCACCAGTTTAGACCTAGATTTAAGCAATCCCTGCATGGTTCCCCTCACTGATCTCTCAGTTTGATCAGAAGTCCATACCAGGAGTATTTTATTACAAAGTTTGCTTTGAGACAATTTAGACTGAGTTTTTTTTTTGGCAGGGAGATAATATTTTTAAATATATTATCTATTGTTTCATATTTTATATTTCTAAATTGGAATATCAATTTATTTTTGCATTCACTTGCAGTTGAGTTCTTCAAATTTAACATTGTGTTTACTTTTCTCCATCCAAATGTAAAATTTCTCTGCAGCAGAAGCCTCCCCACCACCCTCCACGCAAAGGTTATGGAGGGCCAGGAACGGGTACACGGATATTTCTTCTGTAGGATTTTTGGACCAGAGTAAGTGGGGAACAACATTCTCTACATACCACTGATAAACAAACATCTCTGAATATGCATCTGAATCCCTGCCCCCGGGGGTCCTTTGGGTAAACACATGCTTGAGTCTTAAGGAGGGAGGGTTACCCTCCCTTGAGCAAATTAGTCCAGAGAAATTTTCCATGAGTTTCCGGAATGTCCCTGCAAATAATAGAATCCCACTTGAGCTCACATTATAAGGCTTCTGTGACTCTGGCAGAACTGGAGGGCAGGAAGTAAAAAGCCACAAGAAGCATGCGGCTCTTCTGTCTGTCTCTGGCCTCTCATTCTGCATCTACCAGAACATCTCCTTCCATCTCTACTGGCAACAAGGTTTTATTCAGCATTCTCTGCAGGCGGAGAGAAGATGTTTTCCCGTGTTTAGAGGTTCCGGACTACTTTGAGCAAAGAAATTATATAATTTTAGAAAGGCTCTTAGTGGCATATATTGGCTCACCTTTTAAATTTGGGGGTACTAGGAACTGAATCCAGGGTCTTGTGTGTACTAAGGAAGTGCTCTGTCACTGAGGTACAGTCCAGTTCATAGATGGCAGTTTTAGCAAGAAATCACCTAGTATTCTGGGAAACTGAGGCAGGAGGATTGCAAGTTGGAAGCTAACCTGGGCAACTTAGTGACTTACGGAGACCCATGTTTAAAAATTTAAAAAATTAAATTAAATGGGCTGGGGATGCAGCTTAGTGTGACGGCCCTATATTCAATCTACGGTACTCGGGGGGGGGGGGGGGAAACACAGACAGAAAGGAATCACTTGATCTCCCACCCACCAAACACTGACTTCTTAGGATCCTGCAGAGGTCTGAATTATTCTTATAAAATATGCTAGCTACCGGGTTTGGGGCCTAGGAAACTTGATGCTGCTGTAAGGGTTTGATTCCCCAGGACCACATACTAGGTGGACATACTGGCACACAGCTGTCATCTCAGCACTCAGGAGTTCAAGGCAAGAGGCTTGCCGTGAGTTTCAGTCCATCCTAGGCTACAGAGTGAGTTCGCCACCAGCCTGTACTGCAGAGTGAGACTCTGTCCTTGAAAGAAAGAAGAAAAGAAAAAAAGTAAATAGTCCAGCTACAGAGAACCATTTTTCTCAAATTTACAGTTTTAGCACCATGTTTGGTACCTGGGATTTCACTGGGCAATATTTAGAATGAACCTCTCCTCTATTAGTAAGATGGAAATTCTATGGCACATGGAAAGGAGATACATTGCATCTCAAGTCTCTCCTGCAGCACCTGGCAGGCTCCCCAGGGCCAAGCTCACCCTTGCTGCTCTCAGTCAGTCTCAAAATGCTTCTCACGGTGATTAGAGGGCTTGACTATGGCAGCTCAAGCCCCCACATCTGATCCCCCAGAATTATATAATGCTGAGCACGGTGGCACATGCCTGTAATCCCAGCACTCAGGAGGCTGAGGCAGGAAGATTACTATGAATTCTAGGCCAGCCTGGGCTATAGAGCAAGACTTCATCTCAAAAAAAAAAAAAAAAAGTTTCTCAGAACTAGAGACTGTATAAACAAAATGTTGTCTATCCACATAATAGAATGGCATTTACCCATTAAAAGGAATGAAGTATGGACAAATGCTACAATCTGGATGAATCTTGAAAACATGCTAGGGGGAAAATGTCACACAAAGTGTAGACATTATGATTTCCATCTATATATAATCCAGAATGGGTAATTTTTTGCAGTGCTATGAATGGAATCCAGAGCCTTGTACGTGATAGACAAGCACTTTATCACTGGGCTACACACACAGCCCCAGGAATAGGTAAATACAGAGACTGAAAGAGCACTGTTGGTTGTCAGGATGTAGAGAGAGGGAAGAATGGGAAATCACTAATTGATGGGACTGGGGTTTCTTTTGGGGGAAGTGATACAGTGCTCTGTCATTACATGTGGTAATGCATTCATAATTCTGTGAATAAACTAAAGTCATGCCATTGCATACTTTGAAAGGGTGAACTTAATGACACATAAATTATATCTCAATTTTAAAAAGAAGAAAAGAATCCTCAGCACAGCAGTCCGGGAGTCACCGTATCTCCAGCTCATTTTATTTTAGTTTATATTTTTTATGAGGCAGGATCTAAGTTACCTAGGTAAGGCTCAAAAGCATGATTGTCCTGCCTCAGCTTCCCAGAGGGCTGACATTACAAGAGTGTATGTCCAAGCTCAGGTTCTTTCTCCTTTGAAGCCCACTTCTGAGTAAGCTCAGGTTCTCGTCTCGCTATGTGCTATGCACGATACAAGTACAGATCTTGGAGCCTTTGCTTCCAAGATCATGTATTGCTGCTTCCTCCCTCCGGTCGTGGGGCAGTCCTGTGCCTCTAGTATAATTTGGCACCTCCTTTATGAAACTTTCTCTTACCACTTCTGCCTCTATCTTCAATCCCAGTTCAGCTACAGTCCTCCTTTTCTATACGCCAACAGAGCCTACTCTGGAACAGTTTTATTCAGAGAAATTATAAAATACAGCACGAGACCTCAGAATTACTACACATTATTAACTACAAAAGCATGTTTCCAAAATTAAGACACTTAGGTAGGTAGGCCTTGGAGAGGAAATAGGGGAAAGCTATGTGTGTTGCTGTGGGGTGAGGAGGTGACTTTCTAGCATTCCAAGTAGAGGAAATGATATGTCCTGGGATTCCAAAAATAAGCTGGTTATGGCTGGCAAAGACTGGTGAGAGAGGTCAGAGACAGAGCATGATACACTTTTGTTGCCATATGAAAGAGTTTCCATCTCTTTCTGGGGTCAGTGACAAGTCATCAGAGACTTTCAAAAACAAGTGACATAATCAGATGCAATTTGTAACTTGAGGAAAGGGAAACTAAAAGGTACAAGAGGAGATCAGCTAGATCATTACTTTTAAAGTCCAAAAGAAAGATGATCAAAATTTTTAAAAGTTCAAGTTGCTATGGTGTAAACTGCCTATCGTGGGTGGCCTTTAAGGGACAGGCCCTTGGCACTGCAAATCAATCAATCAATCAATAAAGTTGCCGGCACCTACATTATATCTGTGGGACCCTGAGAAAGGAGCCCAGCTATTCCAGGCCACACTTCTAACCAACAGGACTATGAGCTAATCAATATGTGTTGTTTTAAGTCAGTAAGGTATGGTGATTTGTTACTCAGTAATAGGAAACTAATACAAGAACACGGACCATTCATGACTAAGTACCTGAGATAACGCATTTTGGGAAATTAGGAAACTTGTTAAATTTGATGAGGAGCTTCCACACAAAAATGAACAGTGTATATGCACCTTTTACTGGTGAAATGTGGAGTGCTACTTCCGTAACAATTTGACAGCCATGCATGCCCCAGCTTTCCCAGAGAAGGTACATCCTTAGGGCTCATTTGAGAAGACTCCAGGTGACTGTCCCAAAGAGGATATAGGCACCTTTGATGACAAAGATGACCAAGAGCCATAGCCATCATGGGCCTCCCAGGGGGGAACTGCTATACTCTATCCCAAAAAGGAGTCTCCCTCCTCTATCCCAATCTTACACACATCCAGACCGAGAAACTGCAGGCAGTCTGTGCCCCCGACAGAGAGGCTGAAGCCAAACACGGCAGGCTAGCCTGAACCTTGGAGCCCAGAGCCACTGTTGCTTCATGAATACCCACAGTGTAGGCAGAAGAATCACTGATGAAGTGCACCCTGAGACCTAGAGCAGGGCTGCTTTGCACACACCTGCCCTCCAGACCTGCCTCCACGGCACCCCTGCTAGCACCCACACCCAGGACCCTCGAGCCAGGACAGTAGTGCCCCTGTACCTCCAAGCCTCTGAGGCACTACTGGCTCTGTGCATGCCCATACTCCAGGCCTTGTCTCACCTGCGGCTCCATAAGTACCCATGCTGCACATACTATCAATACTGCAGCGAGAGCACCTGTGCCCAGACACCAGCACCACTACCACCCCAGGCTCCAGAACAGTGGTCCAGCTACATACACATATGTTCAATATTGGTTCTGTGGCTACTACACATGTGCAACACATCAGACACTGGTACCACCACCTCAGCAAGCATGCCTGAGGGTCAGACCTGGTGTCTAGAGGAATCCCCTCAGCCAGGACTTTCCGTGGGTTCTCATCGACCTTTAAATTTGCCCCCAATCGCTAAATGCTTCTTCATACATGCAAGCCTGACCCCTGAGCATTCGTGTGGCCCTCACTAACACTGACCCCAGCTGACAGAGCTGTATTGGAGATTAGTGCTGCTGTGAGTGCACTGGAGCTGACAGACAGGATAGAGACCTAAAATGTTGCACAGAACCATAGGACAGTCATTTTAAAACATTTAGAAACAGTTTCAGTTCTCATTCAGTTCTTTTCCTATCACCCCAAACAGGTTAAAGCACTCCCTTGCCCAGCGCCTGCTATCTAACCTTCCCTGCACGCCCTCTAACCCTAGGCTCCTGCTCAGTGCCTGTTATGTAACCTGTCCCACAACTCGCTGCCCTTTCTAATAGCCCCCAGGCTCGAACCTTGGAAATTCCCCAACATTA
>PVKB01008114.1:0-21499 GCA_004027205.1 Ctenodactylus gundi | reverse complement strand
TAGCCTCAGCTTGTCTTCCTGTTTGTCCGGGGAAGCTGCCTCCACCTCTGTCTCTGCCATGTACTTCGATTGTTGCTGGCCACCCCTGAATGGACTGTGACTTTCGAGACTGTGAGCTGAAATAAACCTTTCCTTTCCTAAGTCTGTGGGTGTCAGGTATTGAGTCACAGCAACGAAAAAGTAACTAAGACAATAGTGAATGTTAAGAATTTAAAAATTCTTACAGTAAAGGACACAATTATCATTAATCCCTTCAAAGTGCTTTGAACTTATCTCACTTTCTGGAGTGGTTCTGGACTACTTTTATGAGTGTGTTTAGTTGCACTGTCATGGCTGCCTAGATGTTCCGAATCAATTCACGATGCTTACCTTTCCTGGTCATCGTGAATTCAGGGAAAAGCCAGAAGTTGCACTGTGCTGGTGGAGGGTAGATGAGGACACACGATGTAGTTTTCATGGCTCTGCCCTTCCCTGGGATGGCAGCAGGCAGCAGCATTCAGTGTGGTTCTCATCAGACATTGTAAGGACACCCACGAAAGAGCATTTCCAGCTCTGCTGCAGAATGTGTCAAAAATGGTGGGATAAGGGTGTTGAAGCAATATTTTTAAGGGAAATTATTTACAATGTTTTTATTGTAATACTTTTTAAGAAGAATTTTAAATATTCGTTATATATTTTGTCGCATCTCATATGTACATTACATATTAAAATCCATTCATTTGTTGTTGGATACTTAGGTTGATTCCATATCTTGCCTACTGTGAACCATGTTGCAATGAACATGGGAGTACAAGTGTCTCTTTGAGATACTGACTGAATTTCCCTTGAATATATACCCAGATCACATGGTAGAAACATTAATTTCCTGAGAAACTTCCATACTGTTGGACCCAATGGCTGAACCAGTATTCCCATCAATATTATGCAAAGGTTAGCTTCTCTCCGCATCCTTACCAAAACTTGTTAGCTTTGACTTTATTTTGATAATAGCCATTGTAATAGGTACAAGTCTATATCTCACTGTGATTTTGCCATTCACTTTTCTGATGATTTGTGATGTTAAACTTTCTTTCATAAACCTGTTGGCCATTGTATATTTCTTATTTTGAAAATTTCTGCTCAGATTGTTTTGTCCAATTTAAATTGGGTCATTTTCTTGCTAATGAGTTGAACTTTATAGAGATTTTCAATATTAACCCCTTTCAGATATTTGGTGTACAGATGCGTTTTTCTATTCATAGACTATCATCTTAATCTTCCAATTGTCCTCTTCGTTGTGTGTAAACTTTTTGATTACATGAAATCCCTTTTATCTATTTTTGCTTTTCTTACTTAGGGCTTTTCTTACTTAGAACTCATTGCCCACATTCATTTTAAGAAGATTTATTTATATGTTTTCTTCTACTAGTTTTATAATTATAGATCTTAGCTTAAAGTTTTTAGTTCATTTTGCATTGATTTTATACAAGCTATGTGATAACTACCCAGTTTCCCTTCTTTTCTATATGGATATCCAGCATCCTTAACAGCATTTGTTGAAGAGATTGTCTTTTCCTCATTATGTTTTGGGGATATAATTTACAACATTTCTTTAATGTTTATTTAGGTTGTTAGGTAACAAGCATGCATTTTAAAATACTCTCAAATTTTTGAAGTATCAAGAAGACCATCCTGACATCAAAGCTTGCTCTGGGCCAGGCAAAACAAACAATGAAACAAATTGTTTAGTCCTAAAGTTAAATATACATTGTCCTCTCAGATTCACAGAGCCACACTACATATTAACACTATGTATTCATTATTATATTTAATGATGGACACTGAAGTAAGTTTTAAAAGCAAGAAAACCGAAGGGCAAAGAGTCATAAAGTGACTCACTGCAGAGCTAGAATTTGAACTCAGTTCTGTCTGATTTTAAGCCTACATTGTGGGTTCATTAAACCCTTAGCCTCTTCTTCCTGGACCCACATCACACCTTATTTCTTAGCCCCCTTTTTAGTTAGATATGGCTATATGACTTAGTTCCATGTGTTGCAATGTAAACAAGAGTGATGTTCATTGTTTTAAAGATTGACCCATAGAATTCTCTCTCCAGAATCTTATTTATTGTTTTGAGAAACAGAAATTTATTTCTCATAGTTCAGGAGTTTGGAAACTCTAAGATTAAGCTCCCAACAGATTTAGTGTATTAGCCCTGGCACTCTATAGTTTGCAGCAGCTCAGCCTTTTGCTGTATCTTCACACACACACACACACACACACACACACACACACACACACACACACACAAACACATGAGTGTAGACCTCATCTATACATAAGGCCCCACCTCCAAATACCATCGCATAGGGAATTAGAACTTCAACATCCAAAGTTTAGAGAGATGAGAATATTAAATTTATAGTATTCTACCCAACCCTCCCAAGAGTCATGCCCTTCTCATATACAAAATATAGCAATTCTGTGCCAGCATCCCCAAAAGCCTTAGCTCATCTCAGCATTAACCCTAATGTCAAAATATCATCTAACTGGTGTGCAAATAAGTCTTAAAGCACAATTATCTAAATCATGTTTAAATAAATCTAAACAAATCACTCATCCTCAAACAAAATTCCCCTCCCTCTGTGGATCTGTTGGGCTAAATAAGTCCCATGTTTCATGGGACAGGCAGAGTCTAGACATTTCCTTGTAAAAAGAAGAAATAGGGAAAAAAAGGAGTAATTGAGTCTCAAGTAAGTAAAAAACCTATCAAGGCGAATTATGTTATGTCTTAAGCCTCAGGAATAATTCTCTTAGGTCTGATACTTAGTTCTCCAGGACCACTGGCATGACAGTGTCAGTCTCAGCGTGGTATCTCAGTGTGTAGCTGCCTGTTGTGACTGGACGGAGACCTACCCCCAAGACACTGGTCTGGGACCTCCTGGCCAACTGCAGAAGAGGCCCAGCCTTTAAGGGACTAGCCCCACCTCTTGATCCTTTAGTAGGAGCAGCAGCCTAATGACTTTGGAATAACACTTGGGTTTTTCCCTCTCTTTTTTCAGAGATAGCACATATTTTCAGCATTGCTTCATTCCCTTCTGTTTTTTTTTCTATTCCCTAGGGTTTCAACTAGTATTATTTCTGTTGCTGTAATCCCACCTCCATCTCTACTTTCTGCTGAAATTCCTGATTATATGTGTGGCCCACACTTACACTGACATTATTATGGTCAACTACACCCCTTGTGTTCTCTTCGGGCCAAGTTTTCCCAGTTTTTAGATAAGCTAAGACTGGTCAGGCTCTCTGAAGTCCTAATTCTTTTTGCTTAACTTTTCATCTTCAGCTTCTTTTCTCAGCAAAATCTCACTATGTGCAGTTTGTTCCATTCCTCCACTGACTTCGCACAAATTAAGCATGGAGATCTTGGATCTGGTCAGTATGACAAAGGCACAGGATGGAGGCTGAGTTCATGTAGCATCACTTAAAAAACAGCATCTGTTAATCAGACACGTTCCTTCCTGAATTTATGTGAGAAATCAACTTTGTGGGATTTGAAGTATTATATATTTGTGAGAATTGTTATATTTGCAAGAATTTCGTAATATCCATGTCACATTTTGTGACCTTGGAGGGATTATGTCAGGTTAATGGGATTAGAAATGCCAAGAGCAGAGCTTTTGTGCGTGTGGTTGACTTAGGGGCCAGCAAATGGGCGGCCCAGCCAGGAGACTGGCAGCATAAACTAAAGGGAAAAAGACTGCTACAGCTTCTCCTGGGAGAGCTCCCGCCCTCACTATTGTCTACAGACATGGCCTCGCTCCTGTCTTCACATTGCTAATCTCCATCACAGATTCTCTCCAGTATCCATGCCCTTCCCCAGTGTGTTTGGACAAAGATCTGCAGCACAAGGCTTACACCAGCTGCCCTGCAAGCCAAGCCTGGCGTTTTACTGTTTTGTGTCCAAGCAGCCTCTGGACCACAGGGCCATTTGGACTTGGAACCTATCCAAATAAATTTCCATTTTATTTACACATAATTTCTGCCTCTCCACCAACCTTAACCAATACACCAGTAAATCATAAAATTATTGTAAAGGAGAGCTCTTCTTCAAACCTGAAAACAATTTTTAAATAGTGATCTGGAGAAACGATGTTGCTACAAACAAGCAGACACTTCATCAACTGTTTTAAATAAGGTCATCATTCAGAAAGGACATATCTGATTTTTCCAAGTTATCAACTAACACCTCAAGACCCTGGAGTCTTAAAGATACAAAATCCACCAATAGATATTTGTAAAACACCAGTACTTTGCACACGGAGAACCAATTCTTTTCTAATTCGGTAAGTTATATTTGAAAATTGAGAGGGGAGGGGGAAGAAGAAACAAGATGATTCAGTATTCTTTAATAGGATGACTCAATTCAGAGCAAACAATAGTTTTAAACATATCAAACTTTCAAGCTTCTAAAGATAATAAACTTCACATGTGAGTTCTAGCAATCAACTTAAACGAAATTGGATTCCTTTAAAAAATCACCATTATATTATGAGGTTTCATGGTAATCATATTTTTGTGAAAAAAAAACATTTCTAAAAATCTGCCTGTGTGTATATCTGTCTTTGCTCACAAATTGGGCAGGACTGCTTTAGAAACACTGTCTCCTAAAATAAGTCTTAATATCTGTGAGGTGAGTAGTGCTGCCCTGGGTGGTGTGGGGACGGGGGAGCAGAGGCAATTCTGCTTTCGTCAGGGCCAGGTCCACTTGGTTCTGGCAGTGACGGCTGAGTCCTATGAGGTGGACAACAGTCCTAGCGTCTCTGCAAGAGGACCTTGAGGATAATGGGTGGATTGTGCCAAAGTTTCAAACAGGAAGCAAAAAGTGGTGAGGGAAGTCTAGGGGTTCTAGAATCAGAGACTTGCCCTTTTTAGCTGTTAAGGATTGGTTAAAACATTAAATATCTCTAATTCGGAGTTGTGGTATGTTTATACAAGCACAATGCTTTTACTTGGAGTAATTTTATAAGAATTACCAATAAATATAAAAAATAGTCCCTTGCAGAAATAGATTATAGCCAGAGCTGGTTGCTGTCATGAGTGTGGCATAGTCCAAACGGGAAGCACGATTCAGGTCTAGGAGAACACACTTGGTAAGAGCTGGCTAGACGTCTCTCATGCATGTCTGAGGGTCAGAGGAGGGCTGCAGTTCAAGTGGGGAAAATAACTACTACACAAACACACAGAAAACAGATGCTGGATTGTGAGGGTAGAGGGAAGATTTTAGGGAGCACGTGGAACCACTCCAGAATCACGAGGTACCAAGCTAAGACAGCAAAAGTGCCTCCAGATGCCATAATTGGAGAATGGTGCTCCTAATACACAGGCACGCATGACTGGGATTATCTCAAGAAGTGGGCGTAGCCGAGTCTTCATGCTGCAGGTACATCGTATCTATATCTGTGTGTACCTGACAGGCTGGAGTTAAAAATTTCTATGGAAAGTAAAGTAGGATCTTACTTTTTTCTTTTTAAATTTAATTTCTTCAGGTTTATGGAGGGACAATTGACAAAGATTGTGTGTAAGGTGTGTAACATGATG
Organism: Ctenodactylus gundi; assembly: GCA_004027205.1. NCBI lineage: Eukaryota > Metazoa > Chordata > Mammalia > Rodentia > Ctenodactylidae > Ctenodactylus > Ctenodactylus gundi. The sequence continues at coordinate 15,922 of PVKB01008114.1, read as the reverse complement.
GTTTGATATCTGCGTACACTGAATGAGTACCACAACCCAGCTGACAAATGCACTCGTCACCCAACGGAACTCCCTTGTATGTTGCCGTGAGAACACTCAAGGCTTCCTATCCTAACCACGTCCAAGTATTTCAAGTATTTAATCCAGTATTATTAACTAGAGTCACGATATGTAGTACATTTATCTTATTTCTGGAAGTTTCAGCCCTTTAACATGTCCCCAATTCCCTGACTCTACTGGCCCTGGCAAGTACTGTTCTAGGCTCTGCTCCTAGGAAGTTGACTTTTTTATATTCTGTGTAGATCATTCCCCATTTCTGTCTGTATGTTCACCTTATTTCACTTAGCCTGGTGTTCTCAGATTCACCTAAATGGCAAGTTTTTCCTCTTTTTCTTTTCAGGTGGATAATATCTCCTTTATATACTTATACGCGTGTCATAGTTTCTTTGTTCTTTAGGCAAAAATCCCACTGAAGTGGATTGACGTTATTGGCTGCTAAAGTTCATCTAAAAGCCATGGCTTCTGTTTCCTTCCTCCTTCCTTTCTTTCATCCGCTTTCCCAGGAATGGGGAACATCTCTCTGTCAAGGACTATTTGAATATTTATGACATCATTTGCATATCACACAAAATTGTCAACTTAAAAATTTACCTGCTATGTAGTTGGTAAAACAGTTAATTAACTGGTCCCTAATGTAACGGTTGCCTTGGCTAGGCTGGACCATGAGGCCGGCAGGCTGCATGTTCTCCATCCCTGTAACGGAAACTCCACCTCTTAAGGACAGGGATGTGAATCGATGTCGACCATGAGAAAAGGTGAAACAGAATTCCGTTCAAGTTGCAATGAGAAGAGGGAAGTGCAGCAGCCCTGTGTCTTTCACAGTCAGGAAGGGTGATGCAGGTGCTGGCTCCTGGGAGATTCTTGTGAGCCTGTCAGAATGAGAAGGATTGGAAGGCTGCTAGAACGTGGGCCAAGCATGAAGAATTCTCTGCTGCTTCCTTGACCCCACTGCTCAATCACAGGCCCTGTCAGCAGGCCTCGGGGACGGCCTCCAGAGACAGTCCCTCCTGAGACTGCCTTCGCTAGAGTCCGGGGGAGGGAGGACACGGAGACGGACGTCTCCGACGGGAGGAACCCAACCCCAGAAGTCGGCTTTCACTACGGGCCTCCTAGGGTTGGATATGGATATGATTAGAGCCTGCAATAAGTGGCATCTGTTTGCTCTGACCTTTGGGTAATGTGGCGTTTCTTTCTCTGGGGCAGATACTAGAAAGGTGTTTATTGTGAGTTGACAGGGGTCTTGGTGGGTGGTGAGGTGTGAGTCAAAATTCGACTATGCATTTTGGCATTTTGTCTACAGATGTTTCTCAGATGTTTGTGGGCGGGCATGTCTTTAAATAATGAAATAACTAAATGTATGTTTCTTTTGTGGAGGAAAGAAAAAAAACTTGCACTTAAAAACTTGGCCCTTTTGTGCCTCCCACCACACGTGTGTTTCATGTCCAGATATTAGTAGTTGCTGCATGTATTTTCTGAACAGAAAATTTGCTTAATTAAGGAAAAAGATTGTTAGTTTGAAAATAACAAGCTGATGAGGAACTTGACTATGGCAATTGGGAAGGTATTCCAGTCTTAGCTTCACCAAAAATGGGGAGGAGAAGGGATTGTAATGTTGACGAGATATGTATGTGCACAAAGTACTCAACTTCACTGTAAACACTATGTATTGCACATACCTATATTAATAAAATGGGAGAAAAATTCAAAGATTCAGTTGAAAAATGGGCAATGGAAATAAATGAACAACCTCGGATAAGTGAAATGGAGGTCAAATACTTGAAAAGATATTCAACATCATTAGCGGTTAGAGAAATGCAAATCAAAATTTCACTAGGATACCCCTAACCCCAGAGAGAATGGCATATATCAAGAACTCAAAACAACAGTCAGGGCTGGCAACACGTGGCGAAACAGGAACCCTATTACACTGCTGGTGGGGTGTGAGCTGATACAATTACTGTGGAAAGCAGCATGGAAGCTTCTCAGAAGACTGGAAATAAATATCTCCTTCAATCCAGTGATACATCTTCTGGGAGTTTTTCTCGGAAGGAAAGAGCTAAAATCATCATACAGCAGATGCATGTATACCTATATTCATAGTAACACAACTAACAGCAGGTAAAATGTGGAAGACACAAAAATACCCATCAACAGATCAATGGATACATAAATTGGGGTATTTGTACACAATGGAATACTACTCAGATATAAAGACAGATAGGTTTAAAGCTTTTGAAGGTAAATGGTTATTATAAAATATTAAACTTTTACTTCCTTCAGAATTAAGTTAGAATGAAAACAAAAGCTTGATTTTCAAATGGAAGAGGAAAATCAAGCCACATTTTAAAAATTATCTTTCTTCTTTCAAGGTTTAGGAAGAATAAACTTTTAAGACTGTTTTGGGCTGGAGGAATGGCTCAGCTGTTAAAGCATCTGCCTAGCAAGTGCTAAGTCCTGCACTAAATACCAGAGTTTGATTCCCCAGCACCACATAAACCAGGTGTGGTGGCACATGCCTATCCCAGCACTCAGGAGGCTGAGGCAGGAGGATTGATTTCTGGAAATGTGAAGTTTCCAACGAAATCCTCTGATTAGTTCACCTTCAGAATATCTCCTTGGAAAATAGATAAACTTCTTAGAATTTATTATTTGATCAGTCAGTAAATGGAGAAATTGTGAAGACAGAAAGACAGAATGATCTTAGAAATCAAGAGTTTAAATTTTATGTAGTTTCTCTGATTTGTTTCTTGAAACTTCTTAAAGAAATGTTTTCAGCAGATCCCCAATTTTCACCTATACTACTTAGCAATTATGTTGAATTTATCTTCCCAACATTTTATTTTCAAAATTTTTAGTGCGTGTTATTAAATATTATTGCCGTAAAATGATAGCTGATGTGTGATTAAAAAGTAAGTTGCAAACAAAATAAAAATGTGTTACTTTTGTGATTTATAATAACCTGATACAAAAATTATTTCTTTAACTTAGCTCCAAAATATACCTATTTCCTGGGACTTCTGCAGAAATAAAACAGAAAAATATGAAACATGAAAACCTGCAAAACCTGCCTAATAGTTTACTTAGTGACTCAATTTCCTTCTCCTGATTTAGGATAATGTGTTCTAGCAAGCCTAGAAAACAACATACAACATCATATTTAAGATCCATGAATTTTTAATTGCAATTCCTTGGTATACTAACAACTAACCTTGACTACATTATTTCCATCCATCTTACAGAAGGTGGGGCTTTCTTTCTGGACATTTGGCGCTCCAAAGAGTCAACAGTCAGAAGTTACTGAGTACCTGGGCTCTGCAGAGAAAGAATCCTGTGTCTTGAAAAATATGGGCTCAGAATACTCAAGTTCAATGTAAACATTATGTATCACATATATACATATCAATAAAATGGGTAAATAAATTTAGAATTCTACCAAAAAATTCTATAATCTCTCTCCTGTTATAAATTCATCCACCTCTGTAAAATGGTAACATAATTTCTTGCACTACTAACCCCCATAGGATGGCTGTGAGAATTGAGTAAGACTATGTGAAAAATTATTTGTAAATTTTAAAGATCAACACAATTGAAAATCAGTATGATTGAATATAAATTTAACTTTATTTCTAAGGGTCTGTGAGACCTATTTTTTTTTAAACAATGCTGGAGGAGGAAGAAGGCATAGGGGCTAAGAAAGGACTGTGGGAGACAAAGGCTTTTTGACTTTCTCTCCCCACAGGATACAAGTTTGATGAGCTAACCATAAAATAAGTGAAAACATATGATGAACATTTCTTTTTTCATGCATGAAATAGGTGTAAAATTTTAGAGTATCACTTTGGCAAGAGGTTTTCAGCTTCTGCTGTGCATCATGAAAGCTATACGTCATCATGTATTCATGTGGCCTTGTCTGAAGGAACTGAACAATCAGTACCTTTCCTCTTTTGAGTATACCAATGAAGCAGTACCAGTTGGGAAGACTTTATTCATAGATTCGCATACCCACAAGGCCCTTGCAGAACACAAAGTTGTATTGCTGTCCATAAACACACGTGATTATGATATCTCGCCTAGTTAAAGAATAGCACAAGAACTCACCCTATTAGCACATGGCTACTCCATATCTCCTTTTTATATTAGAAGCTGAATGTGAGAGAAATTGCATTCTTCCTGTTAGACAGTCTTATTTTGTTGCTAATACTAAAGGCATAAAAGTCCATGTTGATCGAATGCCTCTGTGAGGGTACCATCCAATGCACAGTCTTCGAGGTTGCTGGCTTATTAACCGAGCACATGAAATGGTTGTCCCGCACCACGCTATGGCCTGAGATAAATTCCTGAATCTACATCTGCTACTTTGAGGCCCTAGTAGGAATATTTGACTAATTTCACCACTTATTAAAAATGTGTTTTTAAAGTCACCTGTATACCTTTTCTCTTCTGCACTCTCTCCTCACCCCGAGGTGTGGAAATTGAGCTGACTGGGTTTACACTGAAAGCTACCCTAAGAGAAAAAGCCTTTTACCACGCACCATGAAAAAGGAGATCAGAAACAAGGAAGAAATTTTTTAACAGTTATTGTGTGTTACAACTTTCTAACAGTTGTTTCGTGTTAGAGGAGTGACCCACCAAGCTTTTGTCACCGGCTAATAAAGGAGATGTCTCCAGCACACATCCTGATGTGATCCGAGAGACGAAAGTGGATCAATTTCTTACAGTTTCTTTCTAGAACTCTCTTATTTTATGCCTTTCTTTGTGAAATTTTAGGCTGAACTTAGTATGACTTCATATTCACACTAAATTTTAATTTCTAAATTCTCTTTAAAAGTATCCAGTTAATTATTTTTAAATCAATGGTGTTACTTTAACTTAAAGATATACATCAGCAATCATAACCTTCCACTAATATAAGCTCATTTAATTTCTGAACCTGTGACAAATTTTATAGAATTGTTCATCTAAAATTTCACATGTCATTTAGATGCTTGACCATAAAACAGAGGATCAATTGAATCTCTCTTTTAAAAATAGCAAATATGTAATTTTACACATTCTTATGCAGCTGCTGGCCACTGGAAGCAGGACTATGTTTTCATGGATGTTTCAGATATGGGTACAGTCTAACTACCAGCAAACAGCAAACTGTTGTTTGTCTTTTTCTGTGTGCTGAGGCTAGATATATGGCAAGATTTTTTTAGGGTGAATTTATAGCCACTTAACTCTAGAAAAGAAAATACAATAAAAAGACCACCCAGCTGATACCAGCCCTTAAATAACTGGCTAAAAAAAGTGTACACTGAAGTGAGACCACTATAGTTCTAATGTTTTATTTTCTTTTAAAAAGTGCTTATGCTTCATGATTTTTGTAAAAAATGAAATTGACAGCAAATAATGCGATTTCCCAGATTGCTCATGCGGTTCCATCTCGGTGGCCTGTAATGTTTCGATAGAGGAAACTGATCACATCCCTAGGGAAATAGTTCCATGTAACATGACAAAGTCCAAGAAAGAAAAGCACAATAACATGGAACGCTGAAGTATTTAATAAGTTACAAATCACCATATAATCAATCTACTCTCAAACATTACTTTTTCTTAAATGAAATACAAGGCCAGTCATGCACTCACCCCTCCCCCAACACACTTACTCATGACACCCACAGACACTCAGCCTTCTACACATGGGGGTTGAGAAGGAAAAGCAGGGAAGGTGGGTGCTGCCCGGAAATCCTGACGACTCAGCTCTGCAACGGCCTCCTGCCTTTCTGGATCATCTGCCTCCTCTGCTCACATACAGAAGATAAACCGGTTGCTTCTAGTGATGCTGTGCATTTATTTTATTTTTTAAATCTCCTTGATGCATGAATAAACCCCAATGGGTCTAAGACCCCTCTGCTTCCTGCACGTTTCCATGTTTTCATGAGCATGCCGGAAACTAATCAAAGGTGTCACCACTTTTTTTTTTGTTGTTGTTCTTTTTAAATCAGAACTGACTGGGTGAAACAGAAGTACAGTGGGACAAACTTTGAATTTCATCCCTCTCCGGTGAGGACCAAGGCAAGCACATTTCTTTCATAAAGATTCCCTGCGAGTAGCTAGTGGAGGGGCTCTGATGTAGCAGCGCTGTCGCCCAAGTCAAAAGGAGAAGCACCCATTAGATGCCTGACCCTTTGCAAAACGTGTTCATATATTCCATTTGGTCAAGAGCCATATGGGGTGTATTATTATCTCCACTTACAGAAATTGAAACTGAGATTCAGAAAAAATAAGAATGCTGCCCATAGTAAGCTGTGATTCAAACCTTAGTCTAATTGATTAGGGACAGCTCTCCCTTTCTCTTATCCTTTCCTCCAAGCTCCTTGAAGAACCAGTTATCAAATGTTCCTTTTGTTATCCATGACTATTTGATGCCTCATTATACAGCCAGCACGGCTTGCACGTGCTTAGCTAGAAAGTCTTTTTTTAGCACTAACTAAAAAACCCCAGGGCAGTATCCTCCAAAGTTGAGGTTAAGAAAACTAGCTATAACAACGTACAGTGCCTTTTATCAAAACCATATCTAAACCCTAATAACCTGGAGAAGAATGACTCATAGAACCCAGAGGCTCTGTAGACTGAGAGGAGAGCGGCAGTACGCACCAGGGGACAGGTCTGCTCACGCACGCTGCTCCATACGAGCCTGAACTAAATGACGGAGGTGGCCCCTTCGAAAAAATCTGGAAGCAATGCTGCTCTCTGGGACTGCACTTTTTCATGAAGCCAAAGCGAGGTTATGGTCCTAATGTGTTGATAACAACCAGAGTGACATCAGAATGTGAGGTCTTCAGTACGGAGACGTCACCACAGTTTTGGCACAGCATATCCTCTTGAGCCTTGCGTGTTTATGGGAAATATTAAATAATCATTTGATTGGTGGTTGGGGAATAACAGAGCAAGGGCTGGGGAATAGAGAGGGGTGGAGCCGGAAAGATGTTCTTGACGACAGAAGATAAGAAACGCTAGACTGTGGGAGGCTTTTATGAGATAGCGGTTTCTATGTTGAGATTCTAGGCTTGGTGTGCGGGCAAGAGACAATTACGGTCTGCAGACTGAGTGAGCAACAAAATGTTTCCAAGGAAATTTAAAGATGTGAAGAATTTGAGAAGACATATGGCAGAGAAGAAAAAGGGCAACAGGCTTGAGGGAAGACTTACTGAGATTACCAGATCAGGGGAAGTGTCAAATGAATACAGTCACGTGTGTTTCCTCAATGAAGAACTCTGAAGAAACGCCACAAAATTCTAAAGACACTGCAGACGTTATTTGTTTTATGTGGAAAGGCAAGAGAACATAAACAAAGGAAAGGAAGGGAAAGGAAACAGGACAGGAAAGAAACTAGATGCTTTCACAAAAATTCTAGTCCCAACTGAGATTGAGGGAAGAACACAGAGCAGGCTCACTGTTCAACTTAGCAAGATGTTTCAGAGGCCCACACTTGGCTCTGCCTTTGGCTCCATGGGAGCTATTGATAGAAGACCCTGTTTATATTTAATTCCTCTGTCTATTTAGAACCCCCCCCCCGGGGGGGGGCCTCCTTGCCATAGAGCAAAAGCCCAAGTTTATGCTACGGGTCACAAAGCTACATGCACCCGTTACCTCTTTGGGCTGAACGACTACTGCTTTCCCACTGCTCATTTGGCCCACACCCGGACCCCTGGCCCCCTCTGCAGTAGGCCCAGCACCCGCTCTGAGCCCTGGGGCCTGTTCTCTGTAGCTGGAGTGCTTCCTCCCTCCTGCATCCACGTGGCTCACTCCCTCACCTCCTGTAGGTCTTTGTGCAAATGCCACTTTCAGGAGGTCTTCCTGGGTCAACTCTACTTTAACAATTGATATCCCTCCCATCCCATCATGCCTCATTACCTTTTATTCCCATATTTTCTTATGTCTGTAGAATTTACAGGTTATGAATAATATAGGTAAGCTCTAGAAACATAGTACTTTTATCTGTTTGTTCAGTGCTTTAACTCTAGCACCTAGAACAAAGCTGACACATAGTATATGCTCAATAAATATTTTTTGAAATAAATTTCAAAATTTAATATAGAATCTTCTTTTAGGTTGTATTCTCAACCTTATAATAAAATCTTCTGTTTAGATATAATGCAAACCTCACTCATATTTCTTGATACAAGAGGCTAAAAGAATAGAACAGAGATTAGAGCTCAAGGCCCTGAGTTTGATTTCCCCAGAACCGTGTAAGCAGGACGTGGTGGCCCATGCCTACATTTCAGCATTGGGGAGGCTGAGACAGGAGAATTTCCATGAGCTTGAGGCCAGTATGGGCTACATAGTGAGTTCAGGACCAGCTTGCACTGCAGATTGAGACTGTCTCAAAAAAATTCTCAATACTAGTATAAGGATTACTTACTCTAACAAAGACGTGAATCATTTCAGGAACTAGCTTGTGAAGGAGACTGGTATCAATCTACAACAATAAAATCTTCTGCACATGTGGAATTTCCTTTGATTTTACAGACCTTGAAGCCAACTCTCCCGCCACCAGAGCATTCAGATCAGTGGTGAGCTGGTAGAAAACGGAAGCACACAATCAGTAATATGACAAGTGTGTTTTCTGACTTAACCTTTTTCACCTAGCTTTCTCCACGGTTGCCGCATGAGAAACCCCACTGCTTTAAGCAATTTACGAACACGCGTTCATGGCAATGGCTCATCACCAGAACCAAATCCCTACAACCTTGGATATGGATCCTGCACCTGCGGGTGGCAGGAACCGAGGCTCGGTCCTTAGTAGGACTCGTATGCAGGAAAACAGCAACGTAACTCTGCAGCAGCTACGCAGCAAGCAGAAGGGCCGTAATTACTCTGGAAGAATAAATACCCATGGCCAGGAGAATAAATGCTTAAAAATACAGAGCACTGGTGTGGGGGAAAGAGAGTAGACCTTGAAGTTAGAAAACCTGCTTTGTTAAAATCCCAGCTCTACTCCTGACCCTTGAACTTAGAAAAGTTATAATTTTTCAGTTTTGTATCTGTGTCTATAAAATGGGAATATAGGTCCTGCCTCATGGACTTGTTATAGTAAGTAAATAAATGTGAAAAGATGTGTAAAATCCCTAGAATAGTAGCTGACATATGGGAACTTGGTTCATAGCAGGTATTGTTAATAACAAAGACACTTTAAGCAGCAACTTCAAGCAGCACATCACTGCTGTGGAGTTAATGCAAACACCAAACAACCTTGAGCAGCGCGTTATTGTCATGGAAATAACAAAAAGCATAATTTAGGTTTGAATAAAAAAAAATCCAAGATGCATCCTCACAATTCCAGCTGTGCACAACGTAGGCATTTGCTTAGGTATTTGTCCTTTGTGTGCCACATATAATTGGTGATTGAATAGCAGGATTTAAAAATCGTATATATATTTGGTTTGATGATTTACCTTTCTGTGCAACTAGGGAACACGTATGGTTTTTGGTTTGCTTGTTTGTGGTATAGTGTACAGGTACTTCTTAGACACGGGAGGACAGAGTAAGTGGCATTTGACTTTTCAACTTGAGTAAAAGCTTCACCTGGGGTATCTTTGTTAGGGTAAAACTTCCAGAGCACACAGAGATTAATCAGAGAAGCTAAATATTCATAGTCACACCATCACACTTGACAGGCTACGTAGCCCAATGTTAGGCGAGGGCTGTAGCAGCATGAGAGGTCCAGCACCCCAGACCTGTGCTCATTTGCTACCATCAGGTAGAGCCGAGATCCCCAGGAAGATCTTATGAGCTGATCCAAACAATAACCAGACTTCGCAGCTGGGGTGAGCCTCTCAGCTGGGCGTGGTTTCTGGAAACAGCTTCCTGGACTGCAGCCGTGTTTTGGCAGAATGTGCTGCTTGGGGAGTTGTGCTTTCTTATGGTGAGGGTGGTTTTCCTTTTTCTTTGTGATGGACATGGTAATATCACTAAGGTGATAACATTCTACCATGAGAGTCACAAAACCTCTCTGACTCTTTTGTTTCTAGAGTCAACAATTGTGGAAGTGTCCGTGTTCACGATAGCCTCACCTGCGTTCATAGTCCATTGCTGTTCTGACTTCCCAGGAAATGCAGTGGTCTGGACCAATCTTTCCATGCCTGTCCACTCAGGCTCCTTCCATCACGCCTATGCGCAACACATGAGCAGACAAAGAGAACAGAGAGGAGGGTTCTTATGCTTTGAGGTTTCCAGATAAGAAAGTTTTCTCCAACTAAGAGTCAAATACAAAGCAATTGCAAATTACTACCAGTAACTGAAAGTTTTTTCTCTGGAGTTCAGCTATCTACATTTGTATCCTTATTCTTAATATTTATGGGATGTTGAGGAAGGCACGTAGCCACTCTGTGTCTAAACTCAGTAGTCTCTTTAGAATGAAGACAATAACTCTACTCACCTCCTAGGTCAGATATTAAAAAAATAGTTTTACAGATATTAAAAAAATTATCCGCTAAACTCAGATAAGGGCACTTAGCACAGTGAGTAGCTCAAATCACTATAGCCCATTCTTATCATTCTCACTGTTATAACTATAAAATAAATATTTTATTATTAGTAGAGTGTATTGTGGCATTCTGCCACTAGATACCTCCCCATTTCTTTCTTTCTTTCTTTCTTTTTTTTTCATTTTGAGACAGAGTCTTGTAACTCATCCAGTCTGGATTCAAATTTGCAATCCTCCAGCCTTAACCTTAAGTGTATCTTAAGTTTATTGTAGAAATGAGCCACCACACTCAGTTTAGAAGATGATTTTAATATTGTAAATGCAGGAAATACTTTAAAGAATAACCTTGCCCTAGAAAACACAGCTGGTAAAATAAGTAGATATGTGTAATGTGTCATGTGTTTATCTATGCACAAAAGAAGATGACCCGCATAACCCTCTGAGAACAGAATTCACTGTAAGACAACGCTACTTTTTAAGGTATAGGCAGAATTAATGAATAGGCAAAGGTCATGAAAGCATCCATAGGCTAGCAAGAGTGGGAAGTGTGAAAGTTCAAGGAAAGGAACTTACTAAGCTACCGGAACTGACTAAGAGCAGGCTGGAGCTATGAGCTGAGGTGCTGTAACACCCGTGGAGAGCTCCAGTCGGAAAGGTACCAGCTGCGCGCAGAAAAGTGGTGCTGAGATAACCACAAAGCGAAGTTAGACTTCTGGCTTCTCTCTTGCCTCCTGCCCTGCAGTCTTTGGCTGATGCTTTTCATTGGGTGAACTCAAGTAGAAGCCTGCCAGCAAAAAGGCTAGGTAATGTCATTTGTAGGGGCCAGTTTCCAGGGCCCAGGGCAGAGCAGTGCAGACCAGCGTCCTGGGGCAAACAGAGAAGAACCAGCACATGCTTTTTCTACATATTAGATCTTGGGGTGGGTGCCTTCTGTGTGTTATTTTATCTGGTCACCCAAGGCTCATTATGTAAGGACTAGTATTATCCAAGCTTTTAGAGGCCTAAAACTTGACATTTGTGAAAGGCAGGAAATATACTCAGTGACACACAGTTCCCACAATAGTGAATCCAGAAAATGAACTCAGATGGACTGACTTGAGTAGGCAGAAAATTTGACCAAATAAAGTTTCAGATGTTACAGTAGATCATGATGTCAGCAATGTGTAATCCATGGGGCCAAATTTAGCTTGCCGTTTTTTTGTAAATAAAATTTTATTGAAAAGCAGTCACACCCACATTGTTAAGTTTGTTTTGTTTGTTTCTGTTTGTAGGGTTCTTTTTTCCTTCTCTGGTTGCTTTTGCACTAAGGCAGAATGGAATAGTTACGATAATGACCGAATTTTTCACAAACCTGAAATAATAACCACCCATCCGTTTACAGAAAAAACGATTAATTAGCCCTTTACCAAGTGTTAGAGTTTGAATCTGAGTGTCTCTCCAAAACATCATACATTTAGAAAGTTATTGGATTATGGGATAATTAATGGAATATGATGAATTAATCCATTGTTATAACGTGATATTAAGAGGTGCGGCCTGGTTAGGAAGGGCAGATCATCGACAGTGTGGCAGATCTTTGAGGAGGTGACCTAGATTGATATATCCTTGTCCCAGTTGCTTCCCAACTCCCCTCATCAATCTTCTTCCAGCCACAACAGAAGGCCACTTCACCAGTCTCCTCTGTCTTGCTACCATTGTCAGTATGGAGTTACCAAGACTTGGGACAATTTGTATGTACTTTCTGTCCTTAGCACCTTATTAATGCATCCAAAAGCTTAACTGTTTGGAATACATTCCAGTTAAATTGTAATCAAATGAAAACACGGGATATACTTATTTATATAAAAATTTTGTTTGAGATCTGTTCTCCTGGATATTTTCCCCTCTGTTCAACTTAACATTGTGCAAGGCATATAAGTATATTACCACCCATCAGTAGAACTCTGTACTCAGAATGAAGATCTATGGGAAAACATTCAGGAATGTTCCCGTTGCTTTGAAAATCTTGAATGTATATAATTTTACAAAATAAACATCAATGACAAAACATCATTAAAAATCAGTGAATATTTTTCTGTAAGAATACATTTAAGTGTGAAGAACATGAAGATAGGAAATTATATAATACAGTTAACAAACATAGATGGAAATTGTTTTTAAAACTGAAGATTTATTATAATATATAATTATACTAAGTCATATCAAAGTTCAATAAACATAAGAAATGAAGGGATTTCAGAAATAAAGGGAAACTTTGTTATTACTTGCTTCTTAGATATGAAACTTGGGTCCTAGGTGAAAGTATACAAACCCTCTGAGTCTGGTGTGATTTCAGGCCCTACGTGACATCAAAGATGGTAGAGCCCAGTGTTTTGTAGTTGTCTAATAACACAGCAGATTCTCATGCAGTGTTCTTGTCCTTAGAGGGTTTATCTTCTCTTTGAGAAGAGAAAATAAAATAAAGAGAAAGTATCTAGCCCAGGTCTGAGGTGATAGCTCACTAATAGAGCATTTGACTAGAATTCATGAGGCTCTTCATTTCATTCCTAGAACTGCAAGAAAAAAATAAAGCAACTAAAGATTAAAAGGGTGTGAATAGTGCTTGTCATATTGTAGTTTACGAACTACAGTGGTATACTTTTTGTAAATGAAATAAAATTGAAAAATGAAAATATCAGAGCTCATCACAAGGGAAGGCTAAGGGCTACTTTGTGAAAAAGCTGCGCGTTTGTAGGTGGAACTGTATCAAATGTTTTCTTGTTTGTTTGTTTCACTGTGAAATTTGTCCTAAAAGTGCTGCAAGCCTCCAAATTCCCGAGAATACTTGTTTTGATAACTAAACTATTAAAAATGGAAAGCTGTGGCCCAGCTCGGATGGCCAGGCCTTTCCTGCAAAGCTGTGCTTACCAAAACATCTGAGCTGTCATCCAAGTTTCAATTAGCTACAGGGACTGGTATCAGCTTTGCTCAAACACAAGGAGCACGTAGAATTCAGCCCAGCTTTAATGACAAAACCACCAGATGACCCCACTGGGAAAATCTCTTTTGCCATTCCAGGCTGGACAGCCCAAGGCCGGTGTTTGCCCTGAGAGGCCTCATGATAAAGCATGGGAGCGAAGTGTGTTCGAGCTTTACGAGACCTTGGAGAGCATCAGCCCAACCTCCCACTGTATATCCTGGCCAAGAAGAGGGTGTGAAATCTTTCTAGTGTCCTGGGATGGCTCAAGAGCATCTCTCTCTTTCCCCTACCTCTACTCCCCCACTAGATAATCCTTCCTGACACGTGGGATTGGAAGGGATGGAAGTATATTGGCACTCTCCAAATGGTGACCTTTCCATTCTACATAAACCTAATCAGCATGAGGTCTTTCCTAAGCTGAAACTTGCCCATGGTCACCAAATGATGTACAGTTGTTTGCAATATAGATAACGTTCCAATAGGGACCTCACTAAATGTCCTCTAAAAACTCCTATTATCCAAGACCTCTGGCTGAACTGCAACCCTCTTCTAAGGAGTGAAAAGAAAGATGCTGGATCTATTAACCACCAACACCCCAGCTCAAATTCTAGAATTGTCAGGAAAATGATCCTATTTGCCTTGTAAAAAATTTGGACCAAGTGAAACATCAACACTTACGTGACTATATTTAGTTAAAGATAACCGAGTTGATTAAATTTAATTTCCAGCTCTGGGAGTGCCGATCAAAAGGACGGGGTGACTGTCTATTATTAAGCTTTTAGTAGCTTTTGGCTTTCTTTTTAACAGATGTTTTCCCGTATTGGTCAGTAGTGTCCTGTGGGTTATAAAATAAAGAAGTCTGAACAATTGATTGGCAAATTTCCCAAACTTAGGTCAGCCTCATGTACGTGAGAAATGGTGCTACGCTGAGGGCAAATACAAGAATATATATATATATATATATATATATATATATATATATATATATATATGTTTTATAAAACTGACTGTAGTTTGGCTGGATGCTGACTACACTTCTATAGCAGAGAAGGAAAAGCCACCAGTTTGTGGTGCTAAAATCAGCACCAGGGGAGCGTCAGGTGATAGTACTGCACAGCTTCTTTAGATCCGCAGTGGAGCCTGCTTTAATTCAAGACAATTTTCTTTATGCTTACCACTAGTATTTTCCCTTAGAGTTTGGCTCGATATGAACAAATTACAATTGCAAAATTAATTTCTAAAAATCTATGCCGACCAGTGTTTATCAGATATTAGGTGCAACCTATTATGAAGGTAATAGGACTTCCTAAAAGCCAGATATACACAAACTTCTGCATTTCAATGAGATTATGTGGAAAGTTACGAATGTCACCTATTCTGACTTTGCTCATTCAGAAGATATTTGAACTCATTCCCTGACTTTGTAAACTTGCATTGTCCTTGATTTGGTAGGGTTGTGTTATCTTGGGCAGAATTTTTAAATTCTTGCAGCCTCCATTTCCTTATCAGTGAAACAGTGATTTTTTCCCCTGTAGATACCTGTTGCTGGGAAATGAATGTAGTACAATTGCAAACATATTTTGAGGGTTTGACAGTTTATGAAAAATTGAAACAAATAGTAGCCAGCTTTTGTAGGCCCCTTAACACGTAGAAAATATATGGAGTCTCCTCCCACAACAATTAAATTATTCTTTTCTTAAATATCCTCAGTATTAAAAAAGCTAAAATAGAAATGTCATCATTTTGCCCACCCTTCAACCTTGCTTCTGTCTGTATACTCTCTGAATTACAATTAGCTTTCTTCCCGGGGCAAAAACACACCAAATTTCTATTAAATTATGTATTTACATTAGAACTCACAGCAGGTGTGTGCCACCATGCCCGGTTTACCTACTTCGATTTCTGAACCATCTGATTTCTATCCACCTTCCCAGCCCAGCCTTCACGGGAAGAATCTCATTACTGACGTACCATCTTGTGCCTTTTTAGGTCTGAACACACGTTCCCCTTTCTTCCAATGGTTGTGTCAGTTAACGTGATTGTCAACTTGACCGAACAAAGAGACTCCTTGGTAGGTGCTGGGATCACAGAGTCCTTCTATGATTTATCCACCAGCTGAATATTCTCTTAGGACGTGGGGCCAAGCAGAGGAGGTAGATCTTCGAGGGCACAACTTTGGAGACTACGTCTCCTGCTGGCATTCTCTCTTTGTGCTCCTCCTTCCTGCCTCACGAAGCTGGCTTTGCTCCACCAATCTCTTCTGGCAGGATGTTTCTGCACTGGAGCCAGCCAACTTCAGAGACCGTGGGTCAAATCATTTCCTTCCTTAAGTTGTAGACGTCAATTATTTTGTCCTAGCAATGGGCAAGCAGACCGACACTCTAGCTTCAATCTTTCTTTTTCTTCCTTCCCCTCTCTCTCTTCCTCCCTCC
>PVKB01008113.1:0-21487 GCA_004027205.1 Ctenodactylus gundi | reverse complement strand
AGCTTTCGTATTAAGGTAAGACGGAAGAGACAGACGTCATTTCCTGCTGGTTAGAAAAGAAGGCTCTGGAGACTAGACCCTGCCCCACCCGCAAGTTCGGCCTTTTGGTTTGTGTTCTACCCTCACAGCTGGGCGTGATGGTGCACACCTGCTGTCCCAACACCGAGGGAGGCTGAGGCAGGAGGATCACAAGTTCAAGCCCAGCCTGGGCACTTTAGCCACTTAGTGGTCAAAACAAAACAATTTTTTTAAAAAAAGAGCTGGGATTGTAGCTCAGTAGCAGAGTGCCTTTGGGTTTGAACCCAAGTACCAAATAATAATAATAATAGCAACAATAATAATAGAATAAAAGCAAGCCACCCCACATTGTACCATCACCAGCTTCTCAAGGCCTGGAGGTCGTCAGCAGCCCAGGAATGACCCTCAACCGCCAAAGATGGAACCACCAAGGTCGAGCCGGGAGCGGGGCTGGGACTATGTCCAAGATGGGAGCCGCTCTCCACGGGCACCCAAGGGACGGGGGACACTGCAGGCTGCATATTCCCACTCACTGTGGATTTACCATCACCTTTACAGAAAGCGCGGCCTGCTCCGGAGCCTTCTGAATCGGGGTCCTCACCTCACCCCCAGGACACAGGCTGGTACCATGTGAATGGACTGAGGACATCAAGGCAGCCGTGACTGCCCAACCAACGCCAGTCAGGTAAGAGAAATTTTAAAGTGACCAGAACAACATATAATTTTTTTCCAGTGACAGGATTTTGAAGGACATCAGTGGCATTGTGACTTTTACTGTAGTGAATTTGTAAAATGTAAGCCTTTATCATGTATTTTGATTGCTTTGGTGTGATAACTCCTGGAGTTCTGGGAGACGGAGGAGCCGCGCCAAGGATGATCTGGGACCCCACCTCATGCCACCCATGGAGCAGATGTGACCGGGTCAGTGCCTGTGCCCTCCGAGGGCCTCGGGTCCCCGCTTCCTCATGGGCAAAGCCAGGAGCACTCAGGTCCTTCTGGCACAAAGCAGAGGGCTTCTGGTAGCACCCAAGTCCTTGGGACAACAGGATGGTCACCGGTTCCCATCTTCCAGTGCTGGCAGGGGTGCAGGCAGCCTCTGGTCCCTTGATGGTCCCTGCCTGTTCCTGAGTGGTCCCGTGGAGGGTTGTCAGAAACGATGGGACCGTGGGCAACTGGGGGAGTAGCTGAGGAACCTGGAGAGGCTGGGACAGCCACCTGTGACCCCTTAGCACACGGTCACGGCCTAAGGGGATCAGGCCACAGGGAGGGAGGAGACACTCAGCAGACTCTGCTGAACCTGGCCCCGCGGGGGTGGGGGCCGCCGGCCTGGCCTTCCTGGCTCAGGCTGCTCAGAGACCCTGGTTGCCAGCCCTGCAGGGTTCTGCCAGAAACCCGCTCCTCAGTGCCTGGTGATCTCAGGTGTCCGTGGACACTGGGCCTCTGAAGGAGGTGCCCCACCAAGAAGTCAGAATTTCAAGACCGTGCTCTTGGGTCCCCTGCTGCTGTGGGGTCACCTTCAGCCACAAGGGGACCAATTTCTTCCCTTCAGTTCTGGCGGTCCCTGAGGGCAGTGGCTTTCTCCCACTCGGCTTGTCACTAATGCCGCCCAGAGCAGCCTTCAGTAGTTTATTTCCAAAACCACAGGCACAGTCTCAAGTCCCATTTGGCACATCCACTCTGTCCAGCCGGCCACCTGCCGCTTTTTGTGATTTCTTTTCAATAGTGTCATGAAAAAATTTAAAAAGGAAGCTTCAGTACCTATATACATTAACTATGCTATGTAATTCACTTTATACACAGCCAAGACTCTCCACTCAAAAGGGTAAAAAAAAAAAAAAAAAAAAAAAAAGAGGGTTGTCCACAGATTGGACACACCTGTAGGGCCTGAAGCCACCTTAGAAGGGATCATGAGCTGGGCAGGGCAAGGTGGTGGTGGATCTCAGCCATTAGAGCCCGTGCCTAGGGAGTGTGAGGTCCCCGGTTCAGTTCCCCAGTGCCATGCAATAGCTGGACATGGTTATGCACGCCTGTAACCCCAGCACTAAGGAGGCTGAGGCAGGAGGATTACTGCGAATTCTAGGTCAGCCTGGGCTACATAATGAGTTTAGGACCAGCCTGTACTACAGAGGTATCTCAAAGAGAGAGAGAGAGAGAGAGACAGACAGACAGACAGAGAGAGAGAGAGAGAGAGACAGACAGACAGAGACAGAGAGACAGAGACAGAGAGACAGAGACGGAGACAGAGAGAAGGGATTGGCCCTGGTCTCTTCATTTTATAGGTGGGGCAGCTGAGGCACAGGAGGTGAGCTGGCCCTTCTGAATCTCACAGGCCTTTGTAACACCAAACTTGAGGACCGCTTTCCACAGGGGCTCAGAGTGGCCAGGATGCCTGGTCAGCCTTTCACATTTATTCCATTTAATTTTTCACAGTGACTGTATGAAGATGTCCTTTTTTTTTTTTTTTTTTTTTTTTGGTCTCTTTTGTGGTATGGGTGCTTAGGGCTCTTGCCCTGAGCTACATCCCAACCCACTTTTTCGTTCTTGACTTTTGGAATTGGGATCTCGCTGAGTTGCTGTGCTGTAGGCTTGCGATCCTCCTGCCTCAGCCTCCCTGGGTACTAGGTGACAGGCCTGCTTGCACCATCAGGCTCGGCTAGGTGTCCTGTCCCTAGCCCAGGTGGCCTTCAGGTCAGCTCTAATACTGGCCATCCCACGTAGTATGAGACCCTCAAGTCGAGGGCGCAGTCCTTCACGCGATGGCTAGCCAGAAGTCCCAGGAACACGTCTGACTCTGATTGGCTGGGGATAAACCTGGAGGCTCCCATGAGCCTCCTAGTTTCCAGAATTCACTCTAATGCCTCGGGAACTTGTCCCATGCAAGAGTAGAGTCTTATGGTCAAGGTTACAGGTAGAGGAAGGTCTGGAACGACCTCTCCCTGTGGGCTAGGATGCAGTGCCCCAGGTCACGCAAATCAGAAGCACACCCAGCGGTTTAACCAGGAGACTCCACGGAGGTTCAGAACATACTTCCAAGCTACAGTCATCCAGACAGTGAGGTGCTGGCACAGACGGACACAGCCACACCTAAGACTAGAACAGGGAGCCTGGAACTAGACCCTGGGGGGAGTGTGGCCACGTGATTCTCTACCAGGCTGCGGACTATAGCAGTCCCCAACCTGTCAATCACGCAGGCTCTCAAGCTTGGTCCCAGATCTCCCGGTGGGGCTGGGCCAGAACCTGCAGGTCCACACCCCTCAGATGGACCCCTGCCTCTCAGAGCACCAGGGACCACCAGCCCAGAGAGGCAGAGTTCAGTGTAGCCCTGGAGGGTCCCTGTGGCCAGGGGACCAAGGGTGTTCACTGCTCAGAGTCTCAGCCTCGCTGTGCTGGGAGCAGCTGTGCCCACCAAGGCTGGAGTAGAGAAAGCAGGCCCAGAGCCTCGTCCCGCCCCCTGGGCTGACAGCCAGGCCTCCCAGGATGGAGACGTCGTTCAGGCCCGGTGCATCCTGGGAGAATCCAGAACTCCACAACTGATCACTTAGTGTGTCCTGACTAACGCGCAAATCCAGAGCCCGGGCCCTGGCCTGTCACCCAGCCAACCAGCCAGGGGCGTCCCTGTGGTCCTGGTGTGGGAGGGGGCTCCCAGCCGCCCAGCCGGGGTGCTGCCAGGCCCCGTGCTGGTGTTTATCCCCACTCCAGGGTCTGGCACGCGCAGGGACGCTGGCTCCTGGTCTTGGCAAAGGAACAGAGTCATGCCGCTGAGTTAATTAGAGAGGGGGGAGGGGCAAACAAGGGAGTTGGCAAGCAGAGGCCCGGGAGATGCCAAGCGGTGTCCCCTGCCACGTGCCACGTCTGGGGAGGGGGTGGGGCAGGGCAAAGCCAGCTGCTCGAGGTCCACTCAGCTCTCCCTGCACCTGTCGATTCAGCAGGCGGACACCTGCCCCATGGGCCCTCGATGTCTCCCCGGCCTCCAGGTGGAAGGAGGCATTGGACCCCACAGGTCCCTAAATGATTGTCTTTTCACTGAGCTTTTTCGATTCGGAGGCAGGGTCTCACTAAGTCAGTAAGTTGCCCCAGCTGGGCTGGAACTTGGAATCCTCCTGCCTCAGCCTCCTAGAGTGCTGGGATTGACAGGCCTGAGCCACGGGGCCAACGAAGACTTGGGTTTCGGGCATACAAAGGACTCTCGCTAGTCAGCATTAAGACGACACAGCAGCCCTTCCCACCAACACGCACCCATCTCTCCCTCTCCATGGTGCTGGTCACCTCAGGCTGACTGCTCTGAGAATATTAAGTGGAAAATTCCAGAAATAAACACACGACGAAGTTTAGAGTACATGCCATTCTGAGTAGCAGGATGAAATTGTATCATTTGACCCCTCTCGCCCTGGACGCCCTGCACCCCTGGGCCCTGCGGATCCGTGAGCTGTCCTGAGACCCCATGGCCTGCTGTGGTATCTTAGTGCTGTATTTAAGGGACACTCGTTCTGCTCAACCATGACCCAACCCACAAGAGCAGTGACAGTGAAAACCCACATAGGCCAGCGAGAAGCAGAGTGTTTCCTTTCCATGAAGGTGTGACAGTTCTCAGCTCACTGAAGAAGCTGCATACCAAAGGCTCATATCCTGGAGTTGGTGACACCTGTGGTAGGTTAGAGAGAGAGAGAAAGAGAGAGAGAGAGAGAAACAGAGAGAGAGAGAGAAAGAGAGAGAGAAAGAGAGAGAGAGCGCAGTACTGGGAATGAACAGTTGAACCCAGGACCTTGGCACGGACCTATATCCTGAGCCCTTTGTGTTTTTTGAGACAGTCTTGCAAAGTTGCCCAGGCAGGACTCAAATTTGTGATCCTCCTCCTGCCTCAGCCTCCTAGATGTGTTATTAATCAACCTCTTACTATGCCGAATTTACAATTAAGTTTATCAATCACAGGTATGTAGAGAAAAAAAGCTATGAGCGTGGATCTGGGTGCTAGTCACAGCTCCGGGCATCTCCCAGGCATCTTGAGATAATACGCCTTCCAGGGATCAAGGGGGATGGCCGTAAGCACCCCTCTCCCCAGCAAGGAAAAGCAGAAACTATGCATCTCCCCTCCACAGTTGTGGCTGCCGTGGTGTGTTGGTTAGCTTTCCGCCACTGTGACACATGCCTAAGGTAAAGGGAGGAAAGGTTTATCTTGGCTTGTGGTTTCAGGGCTTCCAGGCCCTATTGCTTTGGGCCTTGGGTGACCTGGGATCACGATCATATCATGGCAACCAGGAAGCAGAGTGTGAAACAGGAAGACGCTGGAGTCCCGGATCCCCTGCAGGCTGCACCCCCGTGACCTAACTTCCTCCTACTAGGCCCCACCTCCTAAAGGTTCCACCAATAGCACCATGGGCTGGGGACCAACCTCCAACAGCTGACACCGGGAGGACACCGTTCAAGCTGGAGCGCTTGGCCTTTGGGACTGTCAACACCACCTCCCTAAGCCAGACACCCCACTCCTAGGCCCCCTTCCCGTGAAGGGGCCTGGAGCCTCCTCCTGGGGGTGAGAGCTGGGACGCCTGCCGGCCCCACCCCATGGCTGTTCCTCGCCAGTGTCTCTCCTGGTGACACCTGCTCTCTAGTGCCTGGGGCCTGTGGCTTCCCAGGTCCGCTGTGGTTGTAGCTGCCCCGGGTGGGAGAAGGGACACCTATACCCCAGCCAGGTCTCCGAGGTGCATGGCTTCGCAGAGAGCAGCTCCCGCACCCGTGAGGGCTAAGTTGCCGCCACGGCTTGTTGCCACGGTTTAGACCTAAAACGTACCCACAAAGCCTCCCATGCATGGAAGGTGACCGGACCCTGGGGATGCCAAGTCCAGGGTGATTTCCTGCTCTGTGAGGAGGCGGGGCCTGTTGGAAGTGGGTCAGTGAAGTGTGACCTGAAGGGGGTGTGCTGGTCCCCGGCTCCTCCCCTTCTCTGCTTTGGCCACGATAGATGCCAGGCCGGGCCCTTCTGCCACTGCCAGCGCCTCTCCTGACTCAGCTCACCAGAGGTGAGTGCCCTGTGTCCTTAGGAGGCGTCTGCAACGCCCCTGCCTTTCTCCGCCTTGGCCACAACGGTGCCGCCCACTCTTCCACCTGTCCTGGGACCCGATCGTGTCACAGCCCATCAGAGGGCATCCCTGGCACACCGGGCGCTGTGTTCCTTTCCCGCAGCATTCAGCCCATAACCAGTCCTTAGATGGATGACCCTCCCGGGAGGCGGCTGGCAGGTGTGCTGTGATGACCCCTGACCCCTCGCACGGGAAGGAAAAACAGTGAACGCGGCTGTTTTCCCGAGAGGGACCCTAAAGCCCGGCTCGGCAGATGTTTCCTTAAAGGGTCGGCCGGGGAGAGGGAGGTCTCCGCCGGTGACGCCTGGCCTGTCGTGATGTCCGCCCCGACAGAGCTCATCCAGTGCGTGTGTGTGTGCACAGGGGTGTGTGCGTGTAGGACTGCACATGCGTGTGAGCGCTCCACCCAGGCGGCCTGGGCTCTCATTACACGCCCCAACAGTGCGCCTGGGCTGCTTGCCTTTTCTGATGCTCCCTCCCGACGGCGGGGTACACTCAGCAACAGAGGGCAGCTGACGCAGCGTGGGGGTGCGGGTGGGAGGACTGTGCGGACCTCCCAACTTCCGGAGCTGTGGGGACGGGCGTGAGGGGCCGGCTGGGAAAACGCTTCGGAGGTTAACGTGGGGAAACTGAGTCCGCTGCCACACTCAAGAGCCCGCGTGCAGCCCAGGCCTCCTAGGGCCCTTCCGGCCCATCCTTCGTGGATCCCAGGGCTTCTCCTTGCCCACCTTAAACGAAAGATGGAGCCCAGCCGGGCGGGCCCTACCTCCCCCTCTCCCTGAGCCGCACCCCCCAGCACCCCCGCCTCCCCGGGCCCAAGCCTGCGGCTGTGGACACCGCCAGGCGGACACATGTGATCAATTAGCCCCCGCCGGTTCCGACCCAAAGCCGGGCCCAGGGCGGGGAGTCCCGCCTCGCCTCTTTCCGCCTCTTTCCGCCCTCGGCGGCTCAGCGGACCGGGCGGCCGGGCGCAGGGTGGCGGCGAGACCGGAACAAAGGCGGGCCACGGCGCAGGGACCGCGGCTGGAGGTCTCGCCGGCAGAAGGAGGCGGTTCCGGAGGATGTGGCTGCCCTCCGCGACCCTGTCCTCTCCCGGGGCTCCCCCCTTGCCCGGGGCCCCGAGCAGGCTGCCACCCCGTGCCAAGCGCGAGGCCCGATCACGGATGTCGCTGTAGACCCGGGCCGCCTGCCGCCTGCCCGCCCGCCCACTCCATCAGCCGTGGGCCTTTTGGTGGTGGTTGCTATGGAGACGCTAAGGCCGGGAAGGGCAGGGGCGGGACCGGGAGGGGCGGGGCGGGGCGCGCGCAGACGCCACCTTCCCCCACCCCCTGCCCTGCGCAGCCGCAGCGCCCACCCTGCCGCCGGCGCCGCCGAGTCCTCGAGGGTCCCGCCCGTTCCGGGTGAGGCCAGTCAAGCGAGTGGAGAAGCGTCTCCGGCCTCAGCTTTGGCCACCACGCCGGGCGGGAAGGGCAGCGCAGAGCTGGTGTTGGGCAGACCCTGCCCGGCCAAGGCCGATCTACCCCCAAACGCCTGGTCCCTGGGACAGCGGGGTGACCCGGGCCCCCTCTGCTGCCTGAGCAGGCGAGGATCACAAAGTCTAGACCCGCGTGGGCAGCTGAGTGGCTTAGCGAGAGCCTGGCTCCAAATCAAAATAAGAAAACAGGTCGGGGATGTAGTTCAGCCTGAAGGCCCTGGGTTCGGTCCCCAGTACTGTAGAACACAAAATCAGTTGGAGGGTTCTTGATTGACATCAGGAGGGCAAGGAGACCAGGGACTTTGGAGGGACTTTCCCCTTGTCCTGACGCTTTCCCAGTTGTGGCTGATCAGAGCCATAGTAAATCACGCACGCACACCCCCACACAGACTGCTCAGGGCTTAGGACCACCCCTTTCTCCACCCAGAGCGCTGTCTCCCACGGGTGCTTCTGGGCCCAGCCTCTCACTTGGTGCTGGCCCTAGGTGGCAGCTCGCGCTGAGAAGGGCCCGCCATTCCTTTGTTGTCTCCGCTTCCAAGGTGTGACACCAGCTGCCCCTCCTGCCATCACGCGGGAAGGAGAAGCAGCTCTGCACGCGCGCGTGCATCCGGAGCTCAGCCACGTGGACAATGTCCTGCAGTTTTGTACCTGATGGAGTGACTCAGGGTGGGCACCATCCCCAAGTGGGATGAGGCTAGGGTGTTCGGCATCCTGTGGCACAGATGGGCTCGGGGAATCTCGGGGGTGACCCCCAGATGAGCAGAGAGGGGTGGACGCTGGAGGCGAGGCCCCCATGTGGCCTTGCAACGGCCTCTCATGATGAAGATGCAGCAGGGATTCTTGGGCCAGGCTGTTCATGGGGAGCATGTGTCTCTGGGGACAGGAGCACACAGGCACCTTCTGCAGAGGATGTCACTTTCTTGGCAGGGGACCAGCGGCTAAGGCCATCTGTGCTGATGGTGGCGCGATTGGTGGTGGGTGACGAGCTGGAACACGGCTAGCTCCAGATCATCTCTCCAGGGCCAGCTGTGGACGTGCCCTCATGGGTGACAGAGGTGGCCTGGTCTTACACCTGCAAGATGTGAACACGCACAGGGTCCCCATCCCACCTGAGCGCTGCCAGTGTAGGTTACATGTTTCTATTTCCAAAGGGGACACAGAATCCAGCATTCCAGAGTCCCTGCTGTGAGCCTGGTCCTTTGGGCTCGCTACTGTCCCTGTGCTTTCACCCAACGGATGGAGATCGGGACCAAGGAGTCCCAGAGGAGGAAAGGCGGGGTCTCCAGCTCCCACCCCTCCCTGTTCATTTGGGGGCCTTCTGCGAGCCCATCTGTGCCACAGGATGCCGAATGCCCTTTGGTGTTTTGGAGCCTCATCCCACTTGGAGGTGGTGCCCGCGATCCCCAAGAGGCTGGCTACGCACTGGGCGTGGTGGCACACGCCTGTCATCTGAGCACCCTGGGAGGCTGGGGCAGGAAGATTTCGAGTTCAAGCCCAGCCCAAGCAATTGAACAACGTAGTAAGACTTTGTCTCAAAAATAAGTAAATAAAATAAAATAAAGAGCTTGCAATGTAGCTCCCAGGAGGAAGTGTGCCCGGGGCACAGGGCTGGGGCACAGGGCCACTGAGCTCAGACCTGATTCGGCCGCAGTGCGCAGGTCTGCCCCTCCTCACGCCCAGGACTCTCCCGAGGGAACAGGGCCTCCGCACCTGCAGCGGGGATTTGCAGTGCTCTTTTGGCCTGTGACGCGAGGGATCAAGCCCAGGGACCCCCAGCCTCTCAGCTGCATCCTCAGCCCTGTCTCTTATTCTATTTTAAGACAGGGTCTTGCTGAGATGCCCAGGCTGGCTTGGAACTTGCGCTCCTCCTGCCTCAGCCTCTCCAGTGCCTAGCATGACGGGGCCACACCACTGCCCTGTTTATATTTGGGAATGGGGGCTCCTGGATTGCATTCTCGGGGACGTGTGACTGAGAGCCAACATGCTGTGTGACTTAGTGAGGCCGCAAGCAGACCAACCCTTTTGCGAGTGTCAGACGTGTCCCCCACCCACACCGTGAAGACAGCTGGGCCTGTGTTTGTCTTGCCATCAGTCTAACTCGCCCAGGGTTACCCTAATTGCTCATGGGCAAGCTTGGCCTCTCACCATTAACCAGACTTGACGAAGGTGTATGGGTTAGAAGAGGTCCAGCTGATTGGTAGAACAGACTTGTGGGCATGCCTGTGGGTGATTGACATGTAGGCTTGCAACCTGAGGGAAAAAGACCTGGCCGGTGTGGATGGCGTCAAGCAGCAGACTTGTAGCCTAGACAGAATGAAATGGGAAAGCCAGGAAAGTTGCTTCTTCCTGAGGGGTTCCAGGCTCCTCCGTGTCCCCCACGTCCTTCCCAGCCCTGATCTCAGAGGGATGTCGTGCCTTTGATCCCCTTGTTCCACGGCCTCCATCTTGGATTAGTGTTCCGGCTTCACACCCCTCGTTCTGGTGGTCGTGGGACACCTACCGCACCGTGATCTCTTGGATCCCTACGCTACCCGTGTGAGGTGCCCCAGCAGAGATTTTACAGGCCAAGGAGTGAGGACGGGGGCATCTGTGGAAGGCTCCAGGCTGGTGGGGGCCCATCTTCCACCCCGAGTCCAGGCCACCTGTGGAAGCCTTTACCACCCCTCCTCAATGGCTCCGTACTGTGAAAAACATTGTCAACAAAACTAAATGTGTTAAGTCACGTGTGAATGTGGTTCCCCATTCCTAATAATCAAACACATCTGGGTCTGCCAGTTAGTTCCAGAGCAGTACTGCGCGCCAAGACTGGAGAGCTGTCACTCAGTTGGGGCCGTTCCCCCAACATCCCCCTTCACCTTTTCTCTGTGCTGGATACTGCTGGAGGTGGATTTTTCTTGGCACTGGGGATCAGAGCCAGGGGTGTGCTCCAACTGAGATGTATCCGCAGCCGTTTTTATTTTGGGACAGACTGGGTATGAACTTGTGATCATCCTGCCTCAGCCTCCTGAGTGGGTGGGATTACAGGTATGTGTGTTCCGAGGGTGGAGGTGCATAACGTATCAGAAAATAGGGGCCCCAGATTTGGTGTTCCAGGGGTGAGGGGAGGGGCAGAAGAAATGAAAAGCATAAAAAATTTGTCTTCTGTAGGTGGGGTCAGGTGAGGACCAGTGCTACAGGGACACAGGAAGTCAGACACAGGTAGTGGGAAAGAGAGGGGGGCAATTCGACATCTAAAACGGAGGTTCAGAGCCTGGCCTGGTGGTGCAGATCTGTGATCCCAGCACTCTAGGAGGCTGAGGCAGGAGGACTGCAAATTCAAGCCCAGCCTGGGCAACTTATGACTGAGTGAGACCCTGACTCAAAAAATCAAAAAATAGGCTGGAGATGTAGCTGAGTGTGAAGGCCCTGGGTTGGGTCTCTAGTAGCACAATCAGTCAGTTAATTAAATAAAATATAAGTTCAGGACAGACTTGCAGAATTTTAATTGGTATTTTAACCTATGGAGGTGAACTCAAAGGTGTCTACATTTCAAGGCCCCCTAGGCTAGTGACCACAGGGTTGATTAGCATGCTCAGCCAGAAGCTGGACTGTTCTTTGAAAGGTGGCACAGAGTCCTGTGACAGGAGCTGGGGTGGCCCCTGTGCCCTGGCATGCCCCTGTGTCCCTCTGCAGAGATGTCCCTGTATTATTTTGGGTTTTTACCAAGGGCAGAATTTACAGAAATTATAACAAAAATTATCTATTTGAAAGGCTTAGAAGTCTGAAGACTGAGATAGTCCAAGATGGCGACCTGCATGTGCGAGAGCTGGAGGGTCTCATGGCAGCTCAGCCATGAGGGAGATCTCCCGTCCGGGACTGCAGGACAGCCGGTGAGAGTCCACGGTGGATCTTGGTTAGTCAAAGAACAATGGCAAAGACCAGAGCCTGAATGGGCGCTGCAAGGTCCCCACTGGGCTGGACTGGGCATTGACTTGCATGGTCCCATACTGCAACACCAGAAGAGACAGACCAAAATAAGGGTGAGAGACAGATTTCTTGTGCCAATTCCAGATGATCCTCAGAGACTTCCTGAGATTCTCCATTGAGGAAGATTAAGGAGCTTGGGATGTGCAGCCAGCCATCGTTCTGGGATTGATTAATAATGTCTGCTCTGGTCAAAGAGGTAGAACATGGGCCACAAGAAACTTGTAATTTGACCTAAATTACTGTCTAGGAGAGGAAGGAGTGGTCTCAGCCAGAGCGGCTTTCTTCGTCACTTTTCCATCACTAGAACAAAATGCCCAACAGCTACAACTGAGAAGAGGTTATTTTGACTCAAGGTTTCGGTAGGTTCAGTCCACAGCGGGCCAACTCCAAGGCAGAAGGCTAGGGGTCCCTGGGCTTGATCCCTCGCTCACATCACGGCGGCCAGGAAGCAGGGAGAGAAGGGGGCAGCCAGCGACAAGAGGCGCCCTTCCAGGTCATCCCCGCTCCCATGGCCACCTCCAGCCAGGCCACCTCCAAACACATGGGACATCTGGGAACAGCAGTGCTGACCCTCAGGGCTGACAGGACACAGCACTTGGAATGTGCTGGAACGCCTGTGAGGGATTAAGGCCAGTGGGCCAGGACACAGTCCTTCCTGAGACCAGAGGCCCAGAATCCAGTCCTGAGTGAGATTTGCTCCTTTGCAGCGGCCTGAGATACCGTCCTGAACTGGGCCCACTCTCTTCACGTGGTTCCCCCGGCCCGCTGCCCTGTCCCCCAGCACTCTGTACCCTCTGACCTCTATAAACATGTGCAGCTGTACCGCGTGGGACGGAATGGCCAGGAAACAGCTCAGGACCTGGACCTTGGCAACGTTCCCTCCTGTGAGTCCCTATCTGCAAATACGTGATGTGACCGGTAAATGTGGTGAGTCTTGATTTTTTTTTTTAAATGACTGCATTGCCGGGAGTTTCCCCCAACCTCCTGCCTCTCCCTTTGAACACACGATCCCTCCACTCGTGCCTCTGCCTGAGGCAGTTCTGTTTCTGGGCGTCTTTAGTTATGCTGTCATGGCTGCCTCAATGTCCTGAATCAATTCCAAATGTTTCCCTTTCTTGGTCATCCTGATTTGGGGGAAGAGCCAGAATGAGGACACACTGTCTCGTCTTTAGGGGCCTCCCTTTTTACAGAAGGAGCACCAGCCATGCACTGAACCCTCTCAAGCCCGTGAGCCGACATAAACCTCTCCGTCTCTAAGTTGTGGGCATCCAGTATTGTGTCCCTGTAGCAGGCAGGTAACAGGTGGCATCAAGGGGAACTGGCCACTGTCCCGCGTCTGTGGGGAACAGGAAGCAGTGGCTGCTCCTGAAACTGCCCACAGGCTTGTCCCCAGCAGGAGTACCTGAGCGCCCCAGGACGAGGGGGTGGCCACCATGGCAGAGGCCAGGTGACCCTGCCACTGTGTGCTGCACTGGCTCCCTTCCTTCCAGGACTTCAGGGGGTCCCATCCCCTTCCTTGTCCCCGCATCCTCCAGGCTGTGCACGTGCTGTGTGTAGCTCTCTCCTCCAACTCACCCACAGTGAGCCAGCGGCCACTGCGCCCTTCACGGTCTCTCCAAGTGACCATGACCCTGAGCACACTGCCGCTTCTGGAGGCCGGGAGCCAAGAGCAGAGCTGTGCAGACCCTGGGAAGCCCTGCCTGGCAGCGAAGCTCTGATACTTATCAGGACATGTGTCAGATACCCGCAGCAGCCAGGAAGATCTGTCACCCCCTGTGGTCAACAGCCACTGCAATTCACTGCTTCTCCCAGGGAGGCGACAGAGGCCTCAGGTTCTGCCCTCACGGCAGAGTGGTCTTCCCCCTGTGTTTCTCCTGCGGGGACAGTGGTCTGGAGACCTGGGCCATCAGCATGAACAGATGAGCCTGTAGAATGGTGCTGCTTGTCTCTGTCTTAGGGAAACATCAATTCTGTGTCCACTGAAGCCCAGAGACCCAAAATATCTGGGAAGTCACAGCCCTGCAGATGTCCTGGGAGCCTCCTGGCACCAGAGGGGACAAGGAGCAGTTTCTTGGAGCTGGAGTGGGGGCATGGTGACCTTTTTAAGATTGCACAGTGTGACTTACTTTTTTCCTGGGGGCAGTAGCAGCCAGCTGAGCTCTGAGTGTCTTCTGGGGGCCAGGTCTCTAAGGCTGGGCATCTGGCCACTCTTCCTCGTTCCCTCTGTCTCTCTCCCTCTCTCTCTCTCTCTTTCACACACACACACACACACACACACACACACACACACACACACACACAAGTGCAGCACACACCCAGCGTGCTGCAGTGCGTTCTGTGTGGCCACATTTGCTGCAGGCCAGTGGCTCGGGGCTGCCAGCTCACGGCCCACGGGAGCTGGAGCCTGCGGTCTGTGGCGAGCTGTGGAGAATGGAGCAGACCCAACGGTGTTAATGACAGCAGCCTGCGCTCCCCACGCAGCGTGAGAACATGCTGGCTCTTTAATTATCCGGAAAGAGGACCGCCCACACCTCATGTGGCTGTGGAGGGCCGAGCCTCCCTTAATTACCTGATCCATATGCAAAGTGTCACACATAATCTTTCCAGAGCCAAAGGGTCCTTGCTCCTGGACAGACTTCATCCTTTAATAGCGGTGCAGCTTGACGGGGAAGAGGACCCCAGGACTGCATCCTGCCAAGGCCGGGTGATGGCTGCAGGGAGCGTCATCCCAGGTTCCGGTGAGGCTGACAGGTGGGGTAGGAAGACCCCCCACAGCCTCAGAGACGTGCATCCACACCACTTCCTGTCCTCACCTTTCCCTCTATCCTTGGCCCCATTTTTCAGATGAGGAGACTGAGGCTAGGGCCGTGCCTAGCGTAGGGAGCAGAACTAGCCCAGGCACCCTGACTCCTCACACGGGGTGTCCCTCACGCCCGCGTTCCTCCCAGGGGCGTCAGCCTGTGAGTGTCCCAAGGATGGTGTCCCGCTGTGTGCACACATCCCGCTGCCCTGCCCTCACCATGTCCAGGGCCCAGGGGAGGGGAGGGACAAGAAGTAGCTGCTATTCTGCCCCTGGAGACCAGCCCAAGAGCAAGGACAGTATATGCACGCTGCCCAGGGTCCCCGCGCTCCTGGGTGACCCGTCCCCTCTCCGGGCTCCCTGTTGCTGCTTCTCCTGCTTCCCAGATCCGGCAGCCAGAGCAGCTGAAATCAAAAAAGACCTTTCCAGGGAAGCAGGGCCCAGACGACCAGCCCGCTGGGCAGGACCAGGGCCCTGTCAGCCCGGCTGGGTGCTGGGGTGGGTCCCAGTCCAGGATAGAACCAGCTTCTACCATTGTTCAATCCTGTCCCCCCCATTCCCTGCCCACATGAAGCCCCACTGCCCCCCTCCCCCGCAGCTGCTACCTGGGACCAGGTTCTGGCACACCCCAGGACGGGTGGTACCTCCTGACCAGCTTCTCGGTTTTGTCTCAGACCCAGAACTAGGAGGATTTAGGAGAGGAGCTTTCAAAGAAAAAGAATGTAAATGCAGGCCTGTGGTCCCAGCACTCTGGGAGGGTGGGGCAGGAAGATAGCAAGTTGGAGCCCAGCCTGCGCAGCTTAGCGAGACCCTGTCTTAAAATCACAAGAAGAAATGAAAATGGGCTGGGCCTGACCCCCTGCACCACGGAAATAAATAAATAATGATTCAAACAAAGGAAAAGAAAGAGAAGTTGAAGTTTAGATTATTAGCAGGGGTGTTGTCTGCCCAGGCGCTGGGAAGTCCCGATCCCCTGGCACGAGCCTGGCATAGGCGATGGGCCGTCCTGTACGGACCTGCTTCGGCTGATAGCCAGGTGATGGCCAGAGGCCCCATGGCTGGCCCTCTGCCTGCCTCAGCACTTCCAGGGGCCACCTGGTCTGGGCAAAGGACCCCGGCTGTCCCCAAGGGCCGGGCCAACCCGAGTGTCCACCCCGCCACAGGGACCATGGCAGCTGGATCCTTCGTTCATCACCTGCTACGGAGAGCCCTTGCTTACTCTGGATGCCTGGATTAGATCAGAGATGCCTCCCCGCGAGCCCCTTCCCCCAAGCCAGGCCAGCCGCAGACCAATCAAAGGAGGCCATTGAATTTGGGAAAAAGGATTTATGGCGACAGAGGGGCCCGTGCGCAGGGCTGCGAGGGTCTTTTACAGCAGGAGATGTGGAGGAGGGGACTCGGGGGACCCTGGTCTGGTTTGTCTCTTCTCCGACCCCCAGTGCTCCCTCCCTGGTCTGGAATTAAGCCAGGGTATTTGCATCCAGGTGCAGCATGTTCTCTGTCCCTTGCTGCGGGCCAGGGCTGGGGAAGTGCAAGTCTTGCCTGTCTAAGGAAGAGCCAACCTTTAGAGTATCCAAGCCGGACCCCGCGGCACAGGCCCGTGTCGTCCCAGCACTCTGGGGAGCTAGGCAAGAGGAGGCAAGCTCGAGTTCAGCTGGACAATTTACAGAGATCCTGTCTCATAGCAAAAATATATATATGTATTTTTATCAAGCTGGGAATGGAGTTCAATGACGAACCCTCAGATCAGTACCTCAGAAGGACAAGCCAACCCTGAGATCTTTAAAGACACGACAAGCGCGGAACGCTGGGTCCTCCTGGTTTTCGCCTGGGATTCCCTTTATCCTGTAACATGGGCCTTTCCCCGTGACGGTTGTCACCATTACTTATAAGAACATCACCTTTTACCTGAAAATGAGCCTCCCTCCTGGCTTTCCACAGATTCACAAACTGCCAACCCCCCCCCCCAAGAAACCCCACATAAATATTCCCCGCTCCTCTCTCCCGCGCCCTTTTTCTCCCTCTCTTTCTCTTCCTCTCTCCCTCTCCTCGAAACTTCTGCCTAGTGCGCAAACCTCTGTAGGCCTTGTGTCACGTCCTTTTCTGTGCGGGAAGGCAGCACAGCCTGCATCACGGCGTGGGTGAGTTGCAGTCCCCCATCCCCACTTTGAGGGACTCCTCAGACACCCTGGGGTCCTGTGGCAAAGGGACACAGAGGACCCTGGAAGCTGGGTGAGGCCTGGGGTGGGCTGTCTCCCAGCGCCTCCAGCAGGGAGTGGCACTGTACCATCTCACGGTGGCCTCCAGAACTGGGGGGAAGGAGGGGTTGTTGATTGATTCTGCCCGGTGTGGGATGGCTTGTCACCCTGTCAGAAGGACAGTAGCCACTTCCTCTCTGCGCTCCCTTTAGGCGGATTCAGGGGCTCTGTCTGTACCAAGGCGCCACCAGCACATTCCCAGATAGGAGAGGGCTCAGGCCCAGACCTTGGGAACCCACATCCCCATTCCTCAGTGAAAAACTGACAGAAGCTTCTGGACTCCCCAGGGGGACACTGACCAGCCTGTCCCTTCCTGGAGTGCCCGTATGGTGACTCCTTGACCCCTGGAAGAAGAAAGGGGGTCTGTGGCTCAGGACCTGGCCTGTGACCTCAAGTGGCAGAAGGAACTTGCTTCCTCTGTGTGTGCGTGCGTGTGTGTGTGTGTGTGTGTGTGTGTGTGTGTGTGTGTGTGTGTGTGTGTGTGGACCTTCACCAAGGCAGGAATCACTGGTCCCATCTGTCCCTGCTGAGTGCCTACACTGCTGGCCAGTAGGCTCATGGCGTCCTGGAGGTTGGCCAAGACCTCTGCTCCATGCCAACTGGGGGGCTGTAGGAAGCCCAGCCCACTCCTGCCCCACTGCAAAACCTGGCAGGAGAACCTCACAGGTGACAGCTGCTCTCAGGTGGACCAAGGGGCTACTCTGTGTGCCAGGGAGGAGCGGGGGGCCTGTGGGAGCTACTCTGAGTCAAGAGGAGGTGTCGGTGTGTGTCCCCTGGGAAACAAGTGCCAGTGTGAGAATGGGCGAGCAAGAGGGGCTAGGAGGGAGAAGTGTCTCTGGAGAGCTGGGCACGGTGGCACATGCTGGTACTCTCAGCACTTTGGGAGACTGAGGTAGGAGTATCACAAGTTCCAGCTCAGCCTGGGCAACTTAGTGAGTTGGCAAGACCCTGTCTTGAAATAAAAACTCAAAAATTCTGGGGAGGGAACTCAGTGTGAAGGCCCAGGTTTCCTTCCCCAGATCTGTCCCCTGGGGAAAGGAGGAAGCGGGGAAGGAGGAAATCTGTGAAGAGCAAAGGGGACCGAGCAAGCACTTCGGGCGTAGGACTGACCCTGAGGGTGTGGGAAGAACCCCTGCCCGGGTGCCCCGCAGTGGAGGGGGCCCAGAGCAGAGTGTGGTCAGATGAGTGCCTGCCCCTGCCTGGGCCTCAGATCTCCAGGGGGCCCAGCATGGGGCTGTCCTATGGGGTGACACAGAGAGAAGGGGGGGGTCCGTGGAGGTGAAACAGAGTGGATGAAGGACAGTCCCTGCCTGTAGGACTGTCCCTGCTGGGCTAAGGAGGAAAAGGAGGGGTCTGGGAGGCCATGATGAGGGCTTCCCGTGATAGGGGGCAGCAGCACAGGGCCAGGTGGCAAGTGTCTGGCCGCCAGAGCTGGGTTCAAAGCTGTTCCCACGTGGCCCCGCCGGATGGGCTCACAGCCACCCTGACACCAAGCAGGGCTTGTCCCCAGTCACCTGTGCTGGGCACTTGGTGGCCATCACCCCAGCCCGTAACTGTGACACCGAGCTCAAGGGGCCTGCAGAAGAAGCCCTGTGTCTTCAGCTGGGCTCCTGTTGGGTACAGGGGCCCAGGTGACAGATTAGCACTTGTCCCTGAGTGTGTGGCTCCTCTTCCTTTGCCCGCGAAGAGCCACTCATTAGATGGTCCCCACACAAGACCATGGGGCTTGGGAAAAAAAAAGATGGTACCTTCTCCAAGAGCTTCAGGACAGGGCCCCTTCCCTCTCCCCCCTTGCACGGGGTTTGAGGTGTACTGTGGTTTGGATCTGGAATGTCCCCCAAAAGTCTCACGTATTTGGATGTTACGGATTCTCTGTGGATCCATGTGCTGTTGGGAGCTGGGGACCTGGCCTTGAGGGGTGGATTGCAGGTGCGTGGTGGTTGGAGCCGCTCCTGGAAGGGGTGGGGCACTGAGGATGGACCCGGAAGGGGCGGGGCACTGAGGATGGACTGGGAATGGGCAGAGCACTGGGACGGGACCTGGAAGTAAATATATCTATATGCTGCTACCTTCCTTTGGGACTTGACCGGACGTGGCTTGAGGAGACTTGGCTCCCTGTTCCAGTGTGGTGAGGAACTGCCTCCACCTCGCCTCTGCCCTGTCCTTCAGCTGCTACAGGCCGCCCCTGCGTTGACTGTGACCCTCAAACTGAGCTGAACCTTTTCCTCCTCTACTATGTGGCTGTCAGGTGTTGAGTCACAGTGACAAAGAAGTAGCTAAGACAGGGCACCGCTGACCCGCACCCCCGCACCGTTTGGCCCTGCACACTGAGTCTCCTCATGATGGGGAGTAGCTCACCCCCTACCTGCCACCTGTCCCTCCCATGGATGTCCCTCACCACCCCCATATCGTGGGCAGACCTGAGCCTGCCAGGTTGGGCTCCCCCAGAGGGACCGCGGTCCTCCCCAGGGCCCGCCGCATCCTCAGCTTGTCACCAGGCATGCCACGCGGACCCTGCCCCCGGGGTCCTCTTCTGCTCGTGTTGCTGAGGTCAGAAGAGAAGGCCATACGCTGAGGAAAAGGTGTCAACTCCTAATCCCTGCGTCCCCGGGCCCAGTGGTGCTCTGATACCACAGGGCATCATGGCCTGTCCCCCTCCCCGCTCTCTGTCAGGGCATCAACTGTGGGCCTGTCACACTTTCCCTCTAAACATCATAGTCTCTGCCTCCTGGCCCAGGCCTTGCCCAGCCCTGCGGGCTCAGAACTGGGGAGCCAGGGATCACCTGGCCACCTGCAAGACCCCATCTTTTGTCCTCCTCTAGGCCTCCCTGTAGCGCCAATGCCTGCCTTCTGAGGTTTCCAACTCTGCTCCCCGACTCCCAGCAGTTCTGCCCCTACCCACAATCACCTCAAACACGCATGGCTCCCCACCAGCTTTCCACACCCCAAATCCGGGTCCCCACCACAGCCTTGAGCCACATGGACTCCACGGAGCACCTGTCCCATCCTTGTCTGACTGTCCCGTTGCTGGCTCCCTTCCCCAGGGACCCTGGTCCTGGCCTCTTAAGGTAGATGCAGTCTGCGGCTCCACCTGGCTCTAGGCCAAGGCCACGGGTCCAGGGACACAAGGACGGAGCCTTTGGTGGCCTCTCCTGAGCTCCTTGGTGGCCTCTCCCCCGAGCTCCCAGCTCGGCTCCTGGGGCACGTGACCTCCTAGGTCCCAGCTCGGCACCCGCTGAGAATGTTCCTGCAATTGCGGGTTGGACCTAAGCCAGCTGTTCCAGTCGTTCTAGGGACACCAAGGCAGAACTGGCATCTGGGTCCTGCCGTTGGGACCTCAGAGGGTCTGTAGAGAGGCCACACCCAGCTGTCGCAGCTGCCTGGCACCGAGGACGCTCCCACCAGCCCACAGCCTCCACTCGGCTGGCCCCTGAGCAGCCAACACTGGCATTTCTTTTTTCCTTTTTGTTTTAATGTGATACGGGGATGAAGCCCCGGCCCTCACACGGAGATCCACCCACCAGCCCATTTGTTAGCTTTGATTTTTGGGACAGGATCTCACTAAGTTGCTAAGTTTCAGAGGTTGGGCTCAAATTTGCGATTCTCCAGCCTCAGCCTCCCAAAGTACTGGGATGGTAGACCTACACCACCAGGCCTGGCTCGGCCCCTTCCTGCTATGTCACCCGGGCCCACCCCCGGGGGTGGCTGCAACTCTTCCCACGTCCTCCCCGCTGCTGTGCCCAGCCAGTCCTCAGGTGCCAGGCCTGGTGTGGGTTCCCCTCACTGGGGCCTCCTCCTGTCCTGCCTCCGGTCCTTGTGCCTCCGGCCTGCTGACCACCTCTCCCCGGGCCTCCCTGCCAGGCCCTGCCCACGCGTGGAGCCTCAGGAGGGAGGTGAGCACAGACACGAAAGTAGGCCTCATAATTAGGATTGTTAGCAGCTGATCTCTGTCGGTGCCCACTGGAAAATGACTTGCCTGGTGATCGGGCCACAAGCATGTCCCAGTACATACATGACCTGGGTGAGATGCACCCCCTCTCTGGGGTTTGAGGCTCTGGGCTCCCATTCCCCCGGGACCGGGAAGGGTCAGAGCAGGGCCTTTGACCACATCTTTCCCCGTGGCATCTCCGCCTCAGACCTCAGTTTCCAAATCTGACCTCACACAGGGGCCTCTGCAGCTGGGTTCTAGAAGAATCTGGGGACAGAGAGAGAGGGAGGGAGTAGGGTCCCTCGTGAGGGTGGGGGTCAGGTCAGAGGCTCCTGGCCAGCTGCAGGGCAGTAGGGTGGGAGTGAGCCCGGTGACTCTCCCACCCTCCACCTTCACGCTGCCCCCTGGCCCGCTGGAGGGACTTTCCTGGCACATATGCTCGCCACACGGAGGGTGATCTAAACATATGGTGTTTTTTTGTTTTTTGGGTTCTGGTTTTTTTTTTTTTTTTTTGAGACAGGGTCTCACTCTGTAGCCCAGCCTGGTCCTGACCTCACTGTGTAGCCAGGCTGGCCTTGGACTCACAGCAGTCCTCCTGCCTCAGCCTCCCTAGTGCTGGGATTACAGGTGTGGTGCTGGGGAATCGAACCTGGGCACTTAGCGCTTGACTTAGGCTTGCTAGGCTAGCTCTGTAACCACCAAGCCATTGCTCCAGTCCCAGTATCCCTATGAGGTGTGAACAAAAATAGGGTGCAACAGGTGCCCAGCGCCATCCCACAGAAAGCCAGGCTCATAAAACATGGCTGTGTGTCCTCGCCCACCTTGGTCACCGGCCCCGGCACCACGTGACTTCTGGCTCCTCAAATCACAATGACCGTGAAAGGGAAGTGCTTTGAATTGACTCAAGGCTTCGAGGCAGCCATGCAGCAAAACCAGAGACACTCAGGAAAGAGGAATCTTCCCTCACCC
>PVKB01008112.1:0-21503 GCA_004027205.1 Ctenodactylus gundi | reverse complement strand
CCCCCCCCCCCCCCCCCCCCCCCCCCCCCCCCCCACCACACACACACTCAAAGCCTTTCAAAGAAACCTCTCGGCTAGGCCTTTAAAGTAAATGCCCTCAACAGCAGAGACATGGAAAGAAGACAAGGCTCACACAGAAAGAGGATACACACAGAGACACTTGAGACCCCAGAAACTCAGGCTATGGGCCCTGAAATAACGGGACTTACAGGAAAGAAAGTCAAAAAGCAAATAGGCCAGTTAGTATCTGTGAACTGTCAGTCCAAACAAGATATTCTAAAAGAAATGCAAATAATGATCAGTGGGATTAGAGAGAAACTTACTAAACAAATAGTAGTCTTAATGGATACAAAGCTTACTAAGCATATAGAAGCCACCAATAAAACTTTGGCTGAGGTAAATAAGGAAATGAAAGATAAGAAGAAACATTTCGATACAGAAGTATAACTTTTGAAATCTAGCTGAAATTCAAGATATGAAAAATATATTTGAAAGCAGAGGAAGTTAACTCAAACATTGTGAGGACAGAATTTCAGACATGGAAGACAAGGCCACAGAAACAAAGGTTATAATTAGACATGAATCCAAGTTTAGAAATGACCAATGTAGATGGATACAACAGCAAGTGGAATATTCAAAGAGAACCAAGGAAGATTGTTGGTGAAAGTGTTTCTGTGTTTCTGAGTGCTCACGTATAAATCTTATTTTACATGTCTCCAAGGAAATTTGGAATTCTCTGAATATTTTATTCTCCATATAAGTAATTGTTATTGGAAATAATTATTACTTAATTGACTTATTTACAAAACTTGAATTGATAGTACTCTCTAAAGTAATGGTGTTTGTATTTGGTCATGAAAGCAAATCAAAAATACAATTCTTTCTCTTTTTTCTCAAAATGGACATTCAGAATTTTAAAGTAGCATTTATACAATCTTTGGGGTAAGTAGAACTGAAAAAGAGAAACTTCACATTAGCAAAATTTATGACTGATAGATGGCAACATTTTATGTTTTTATGTTTGAACTGTCCCGTTCCGAGCCACTGTGTTTCTGTAATAATATGCGTACCATGAGGCAGTGCTAACTTAATGCAACTGCATGTTAATGTTCTCAGATTTACCGAGGCATCACATTGCTGGAGTTATTAGGCTTGGTGCACATAATGCCTTGGTGTCAGCAATGTTGATGTTGGCACAAAATCTGTTCGAATTAGCTTTGCTTGAAGCATTTTTTATGTAACAAGATGTTACTCATAATGGTAATACTGAAGAAAATACTTATCTGTAGGTGTCTCGTGATATTACTAATTGTCAATGGTACAGAGGAAGTGAATTTGAAGCTAGCTTTCAGAAAACAAAGGGATAAAGCAATCAGAATTATGTGATCATTTAAAAATGACTGTTTCAAAGTGCTGTGTTCATATTTTTGCTGCAGTTTTAGATTAAGTTTATATTATGAAGACATAACTTGTGTGTATGCTACTGGATTTTGCAGAGGCTTCAGACATTGGCATTAGGAATTCAGTTTTGAGACAATAATCATTTTTGAATTAGGGTGATGTCATTTATGAAAATGAAGTTCATGCCCAAACCCCCACATAGCTCTGATGCTAATTAACAAGAATCAAGTAGCAGAAAACCGTAATTTTTTAAAGCAAGCTGACATTTTTAAAGTGAGGTAGTCACTTTGTATAGATAAAAAAATTTTATGCATGTACTGCTCAGCCTGCCACCTTTTTAAGATCTTTGTCAAACATTTCCTATCTTCCCGGGAAAAGCAGAACAGTAATACCCTTAAACCCTTTTCGCAATGATATTTATTTGCTGAAACACATAGTGTGTTGTGTTTATTTACAAGAGCTCTTTACTCTGAAAAGCTCACTGTATTTCATAATATAACCTAATTTTCGTAATAACAGCGTTTCAGCAACATCGGTAAATGGAAAAATAGCGTTCCCATTTTCCAGCTGAGTAATTGGAAGGAGAAAAAGGAACAAGCTAATACTATAAGGTCATTCAGTGAGAAAAGATACAAGTGAGTTAACAGAATTCATGATTCAAACATCTACAATTCCTAGAACACATCCGATGATGTTCCTGAGCTTTCTTTTCACTAATTCTGCATAAGTAAAATCCCACAACCACATGGCATTTAAAGATTACAGAGAACTGTAACATGTACTACTACCCATAATCCTCACAATCCTGTGAAGATGGATATTTGTATCCCACTTCACTCATGAGGAAAGTAGAAGCCCTAAGGTGATAAATAAAATTCTCCAGTCCCATAGATGGTAACGAGCAGAGCTGGGACAGGAGCATCGGAAGCCTTGCCCTTTCCTCTCTTAAAACTCCAGTGGATTTTTCTTGAGTCCTTTATGTTTCTGGCTGGGAAGTAGCACATTTCACCCTTTAAGGTCTGTCTTCACACCACTAATCCACAAAGTCCCTATCACTCTGAAGTTTTCACAAAAAGCTCAGTTGGCTGTCTTGCATGCAATTATAAAATGTGGCCCCATATTCCATGATAAGGCATTAGGAAGACTGATAAGACTTTGCACATAGCAATTGTTCAAAGGCCATAGATTGAACAAATGAAAGAACGAATGGGTGTCATTAGCTAAGAAATCATTTTCACATGAAGTCCTAAGAGTTTGTTTAGCCTAGTACCCAGCTTCCTCTAAGAAAGAAAGAAAGAAAGAAAGAAACAAACCTGTGGCTCTATTCTAACAGGAGTACAGAAGGTGGGACCACCGCTCAGCTGTGGCAAAGCACTAAGTGGAAACAGAACTAGCCCTGGGTGGGTGTAGTCTAGGAAACCCTGACTGTACTAAAAATTCAGATATTTGGGAACAATTATGAGAAATCTCAAATCCTACCAAAACAAAATACTCTGGTTACAACACAATTTGTCAACTGTGACCAGTAATCATGTTTTGTCAATTTGAAGGGACGAAGAAACCTGTAGCAGAACAGTTTTGGGAGCGTGAGTGAATGAGAGACAGGTAAGCCAACAAACTGAGGAGGAAGACCCCAGGATATGGGGCGGGGGGGGGGGGGGGAACCCAACCAATAGACTTGGAAAAAAAAAAGAAAGAAGTACCCTCTTTTCCTCCCAGAAGAGCGCCAGTCTTTGCCATGTTCCTCTGGACATGGATCTCCTTCCTGTGCAGATTTATGCTAGTTTCTCTCTACAGTGAGCTTCCAGGTCTTTGACTTTGGGCTGCTGCCTCATCCTTAACCTCCTCGTCTGTGGCCTCCATCTGTGGCTAGTGTTGCATCCTGTCCTCTGTTATACAAGCCATGCTCTCGGACAGGCAACACATCCTAACTTTCCTTATTTTGGGGGTCCCATCTTCTCTGAGCAGCCAGTGGGTCCTCCAGCTCTCCCATATGCATTCGGCCATTTTGACTCTCCCTTCTGATCTGGAAGATGACTGTTGTGAACTCCCTCCTTCTCAATCTGTAAGCCTACCTAACAAACCTCTTTACAAAATTTCACATATATATTTTCTATTAATTCTATTTTTTCAGAGATTGCTAATATAGCAACCAAACATTTTTCATAACAGGAGTTTTTATTTGTTTGTTTGTGTGTTTGTTTATTGTGGCACGGTCTCACTCTGTAGTCCACCTTGGTCCTGAGCTCACTGTGTAGCCTAGGTTGACACTGAACCCACAACAATCCTCCATCCTCAGCTTTCCAAGTTCTGGGATTGCAGGTATGTGCTACTACATTCAGGAATTATGTGGCGCTGAGGGATCAAACTCAGGGCCTTGTGGGTACTGGACAGTGTCTGTCTCTGTTGAGCTACACTCTCGATCCCTGTTTCTCTTAGTATAGTAACTCCTTCACACAGCCTCCCAGGTCCCTGTCTGCATCTAAGTCTCCCTGACTGTCTACAATCTCATTTGTGTAGAAGTGAGGACAGAAAGGGTGCTTTTCTTGTGATCTCTCTAGGCATCAGCATCTTTGACAGATAGATCTGCACCTTGATCATCCTGTTTCCAGTACACAGCAATGTGCTAGGCACGTTAAGGATACTTACCACCCAGTCTGAAAATAAACATTAAAAACCCAGAGCAAAGCAAGATCCCTGTGCAGGCCAATTTATTGTGTTCCTTTAGCTTAATTTTCCCCGTGGTACAGCATCTGGCCCTTAGCCTTGAAGTGTAAGTATCCTTACTTGCCAGCACACAGAGAGATCTGTCTTTCTGATGTAGACTCATTGAAATCACAAAGATAATAAATAAAAGCCCAAGTTATAACTGATTAATTTCAGGGTGAAATCTGCTTCTTTCAATTTCCTTAATTCTAGCCCCCACATGATCTTTCTAAAGACAAATTATATGGAAAGTCTGATTATAATCAAAAGGTTGCTTGCTAGAAATACGAATAAAAAATTGAGTGTTCAAATAAAACCACCATCTTCCTGTAAGGAGGGTCTTGACAAATAACTAGTAACGGTCACTGTCATTGGCCACAGGTCTTCTCCACTCACCAAAGGCACCAGTACACATCTTTTCTTCCTTTACCTTCTTAGCTCTTCTATTATTGTATCTTGGAGGTCTTGACTGCTCTCTCTTGAGAGATTAATTTTTTCAATTTATATTAAGATATTTTATCCAGCTACTATCAAGTATTTTAGGCCTGGGAACTGCTCGGCCTGTTTGGCAATTTCATGCTAATCTCAACTTTATTGACTTTAAACTTTAACTCTCATAGCACAGAGAGCAATTAGATTTTCTTCATTTCAAAGACCTTAAGAGAAACCCCAGTGCATCATACTGTCATAGTGACAATTAGATAACAAAACAACTAATAAGACAAAAGAATGCTTCCCAGAGGACTCTACTATGTAGAAAGCCAGTCTTTCACAATATCAGGAGAAGAATAATTATTATTGTTATCTGGGAGTATAATACTCTCCTTGCCTCATGGATGGCACCAGTTGATTTCATCTGCAGTAAAGATGCAGCCCTCTTAGGTCTGTATTCGCAGGTAAACCCAGTAAGTTCTTGACCCCCATTCTGGGTTTCACGCCAAGTGCCTTAATTCTTTAGCCATAGAATTGCAGTAATGATTAACTGAGTTTGTTCATGGAAATGTGTTTAGTAAAACACCTGGTATCTTCGAAGAGCTTTAAATATGCCAGATTTCATTTTTTATGTGTTATCACTATTAAAGTCACTGTCCCAGTCCACTCTGTGTGGCACAGATTCCCTTTGAATATTCCTAACAGCATAGGCACAACTTCCTAAGGTTAGATTATTACTCACAAACCCTGGTGTGTTAGTCAGCGTTGCTGTTGGGGACATAGTACTTGACTCCCACAAATTAAAGATTTTGTTTCATGTAT
This sequence comes from Ctenodactylus gundi, assembly GCA_004027205.1. Classification (NCBI taxonomy): domain Eukaryota; kingdom Metazoa; phylum Chordata; class Mammalia; order Rodentia; family Ctenodactylidae; genus Ctenodactylus; species Ctenodactylus gundi. The sequence continues at coordinate 16,142 of PVKB01008112.1, read as the reverse complement.
GTTGTAAGGGGGTTCGTTCCATGGTCATCTGATTCTGAGGCAGAAACATGTCAGAAAGGCATAGCAAGGCAAAAACACTTGGTCAATGGAGGCCAGGAAGCACAGCAGGGGAAAATACCAGATAGAAAGAGGCACGGGGCCAGATAGAGATCCCATAGCCGTGCCTTTATCACCCACCAAAACACAATTAGAAGTGTTCTCCACCAGTGCCCTGAGCAAATCTTGAAACCCGGCAAGCTGGCACGCCACTCTAACAGCACCTTCTTTGGAAGTAGTGCCTCCTTACCCGATAATCCAAGTCATCAAGGCTGAATCTTTGCCTTCTTGACTTTCAAATACCCCAGCTGGGCGCCAAGAGCCACTGCCACTTCATTGATGTCCTCCATAAGTACTGCTTTACTGTACCACCTGCTGAGGGGCAGGGCTACATCTACTGAATAATCATGAGGATAAGAACAGGGGTACAGGTAGGGAAGAAGGTCTCAAGTTTGATACTCTCAAATCCCCTGTCTTTGTTCTTAACTGACTACAGTTGATATAATCATATTCCAAGTTACGACAAGAACAAGAAATTTTATTTTTTGTTTTGTTTTTTAATGCCTTTGTACTACTCAGAACCATATGCGTTACTGTAGCATTTAAGAATGACATTCAGAGAACGGAAGAATGCACCATTAAGAATTATGGGTCTGTATACAAATGAATACAAATGCAAACACAAAATGCCTTGGTCATTCCCTATCTCCTTTCTAAGGCTATGGTTTATGGGTGAAAGCTTCATTGGCCACAGAACCCATTTTGGAAGGATCATTACCAATTGCATAAAAGTTTGACAGTCAAAACACATTAGGTGAATTGTTGGTCATAACTTACAGAGTATATGAGCATAAGTGAAACAAAGATGAGACTGGGGGGGTTGTTCTGAGACTCTGAACACCAACAATGTGTTTGAATCCAGTAATGAACTGTTGCCGACTTACTATTGCTCTACAAAGCACTCAAAACTCTGTTGCTGGCTGGAGTGGTCGTTTAATGGGCGAGAGGTTTTTGTTTTATTTTCTTTTTTGCTTTCTTTGGAAACAAGACTCCACTACTGTTCCTTTTTTTTTTTTTTTTTTTTTTTTTATCACTAAGGCCTACTCTTCTCTACCCAACTTGAGGTGTTAGGAAATAACATGGAAACTGATTTTATTTTTTACTCTGATACTCAAAATCAAGGTAGAAATACTGGTTTTGTTTCTTAATGATGAGGAATCTAATTGAAATCTAAGTTGTTTTCACGGTGACAAAGGAGAAACCTAAGAGAGCAAGACGTTTATCGCTCAAGGGGGATGCCTGCAAATAACCTAAATGGCGTCATTTACACCTTAGAGTTTCTCAGCCAGATTTAATTTCTTGTGCACTAAATGTCTGTCTTAGTGTGATACATTGGACATATTCCCTGCGGAAGACAAAATTACATGGGTTTAATTGGAAGCACATAAATAACAATGTCTATAAGAAAGGGTAACCAGAAAAGGTGACACTCTCTGCCAGCACTACTGATTCCTGGCCTAAGACCTAACCTCCACTGTGTCCCTTTACATAAGCCAGAAGAAAAGAATAATTATGAATTGAATTAGTGCTATCAAACCATTTGAAAATATAAAATGGCTTTATAATTTAAAATCCCTTCAGTATTATAGAGAAAACAGGGAGGAATAAATAAAGTTAAGACTGAGATCCAGAGAAAAATAGCCATTCCAGTCATTTGTCAGTATCCAGAATGAACTCCGTGGCCTTTTCTTCATCTGTCGCCTGGGATTTTTAAGTATGGAGTAATCACTTAGAGTGGATAAATTCGTAGTGTGGCTCATAGTGTCCTAGTCAAATCATGAGATAGAGGAGGAAAAATAATTTTAGGCCCTTAATATTGTTGCTCACTGTGTGATGCAGGAACTAACCACTGTTACATGTTGGATCATTCCTTAGAGCCCCGTTATTTAATCATTGTAAGGCAAAATACATGGTCCACTTCTCCAAACCTCTGCAATCTGGGACATAAGAGTAAACATTCATTAGCAGAATTATTATTGGGCCAATAGCGCAGTGTGAATTCTTGATAAATTTCTGTGCACCAGGAGACCTGATTATGCATCTCCAGGGAATTTTTAAAATGCTTCCTATGTCCTCCACATAAATCCTGACCAAAAATCCACAGTAGCTGAAGAAATCTGTGTACCCCATTATTTTGTTTTACTGTTTTGAAGCTTAGAAGAACCTAACATAGTTATGCATCAATAAAATCAACCTGTTGATATCTTCTCCAAAATAGGCTAATTGTTAAACTTTCTAAAACCTAGTATTTTTCAGTTAGGTAGGTAAAAAGGAGCAATAGGAAAGTCTAGACACATCTGTCTATTACAGGTCAAATTTTAATGTAGGAATAAGTGGTCAAGAAATCCAAAACTATACATTGACACGAGACAGTATGTACAAATTGCACTTAACCATGACGTTCCCTAGCCATCACTTGCAGGAATGATCAAGATTAAGGTATACTACAATTATTTATGAATACAATTTTGTTAATGTTATTGCTTTCAGAAATCCCTGTTATCAGCAGTATGGTTTAGCATTCTCTACCAGAGAATGTCAGAAGAATTGTATAAATTAGAGCACAGAATGCTTACACTGCCTGCTAGTTGTTGAAGTATTTATCAGTGTGCTAATTAGAGCCCCGTTTACGAGACTGAAAGAGCTCAGGGCCAATTTCTCATGGAGCCCCTGTTGGCCGGCACAGTTTCCAGAAGAGCGTGGCTACATCTGGTGTGCATGCTGTAGCTCAGCATTGATGTTTTATTCATTTTATAGCTTGCAGCAGTCTTTCAGGCAGTATCTGTCTGCAACAGGGGATGCATGCAGAGCAATGCATCCATGACACAGTCGCTCTGCTCTAGCAGGTGGAAAACCTTCAAAGGAAAACCTGTATGATTAGAACATCCTTGCAAGCCGTGTTTCACGCACCTCTGAGTGAAAGCAGAAGAGCCGATGACACAGACGCAAGCACGTGGCACGTCTTTGTCCTCAGTCTGATGCAAAGTAAGATTCGTGCGACGTCCAGACAATGAAAGTAATATCTTAGGGTCATTTCATAAAGCAAAGAGACTGAAATCAAAAAAATCCCAACGTGTTGCTCCGGCTGCTTTAGTTCCTAAAATGGCTTCTGATTTGTCAGTAAGTTAATCGGCCAAGAGCAGATAGACTCGCTTTGCCCAACATAATTGTTAATGAGAAGATGAATATTCATTTTCCTTCGATTCCACTAACTTTATGATTAAATTAGAATCCAAAACTGCATAGATTAAGATTACATTTTCCTTATAAAATATGATGTGTTTTCATTCCTCTTGGTTTATAGGTAATAGGTTAACCAATTTCATTCATTTTTACATTTTTAAAGAAACAATGTTATGTATCTAGTTGATTACTCTATCAAAAGTATGGCAAGATTCAGCATCTAATCTATAGCCATTAACACTGTGGCACCAGAATGATCTTTCAAACTATATCACGCATACAACTCATAGTAGATTTCTTTGTCTTACATAAAGAATAAAGGGAGGTTTTGGGAGCCTAAAGCAAACCTCTCCATCTTTCTTGATTGATAGATGTGTCAAGCTCTGATAAACGTGTCTTGCTTATATGGAAGAGCAAGAAAAATATTTACTAAGTCTGCTCTTCAATTTTCAACATCTGATCGGAAAAACAAATGAAGAGCTAAAGAGAACCATGAAATATTGACCAATAGGATGTTAAATAAAAGAAAATTTCATTGAGAAAATGCCATTTTGTTCTGTGAATTTTTTAGCAAACTCTGATTATCAAAATGGCCAGGTAAAGTTGATACAAGTTGTCAATGTACAGCACCCCCTCCAAAAAAAAAAAAAAAGAATCAAGGAGTTATGGATGTACTTTGCTACTATTGCTAAAAAAACAATAGGATATTGTCATATGTTTCAATGAAACACTTCCGAACAAAGTTTTGAGTCCACAGAGACTCTTTGGGTTCCCCCACTAACCTTCACCTGACCTTTTTATCTTACTGCATTATGATTAAAATAAATATCAAAAAATGTACAGCTGAAGAGAGGTACATAAAAGAGAAAGGAGAAGATTAAAGCCAATCTCTAACATCTGTAGGTATAGGAATTTTATTTTTTAATCTGGTTGCTCTCAATCTCTTGTTCCCCTAACTTTTTACCACAGCTTAGCTTTAGTAAGTGCATCTATAAAAAAAAAAACAATAATTTTTTATACTGAGCTAACACCTTTCCTGTGAAAGTCATTCGTGTCGGCATGGCAGAGGTTTAAGCAAAAACGGTGAGGCAGGCCATCCTCGCCCTCTGAGAAAGAAAAGTGAAAGTAGAGGATGAACATGGGTACACTCCAGAAAACGGAAACAAGCTAGGAAGGGATTGATTCCCACTCCACAGCTCTGAGAAGGACAAGTAGGAAAATTCCAAATAAAGTGAGGTAGGAATTGTGGGAAGAGAAGTAGAACATTTGGCTGAAGGAGGAGACATCTGAAAAACGCAATCAATACTGTTTTTCAACTTACTAGAGAGTTAACTATATCCATAAGGCAAGCAAAGCTAAGACAAATTTAGAAGAAAGAATATTTTTTTTTGAAATGCTAAAGAAGAGGGTATTGGTCTGATGTAAGAAAAATAGTAGAACAAATTTATAAAAGTAGGCAGTGGAAAAATTTGGTAGAGCTTTGTTCTTGCTGAGGGGTGATATAAGGTTTTTGAACACTTGCAAAACCTAAAGCAGCTTTTAAAATGTAGCTCTCGTGACATTAGTAATAATGGTTCAGGTTGTATGATGGCTAGAGGTAGAGATATCAGCTAATTAGCAGCTATGTGGTAAGTTTTGATAAGATGTTATGAATAACTAACAATTCTACAATGTACTAATATTTACAAAGTCTCACACACTTTTCATTTAGATAAGGTAGTGCACATGGGCAGGACTAAAATTACAGCACTGATGTGAGGCATTATAGTGGCTAAATTAAATGATCTACCCACTATTTGGATGTAGATAAGAAAGCTGTCAAAGATTTCATCATCATCATCATCATTACCATCAGCAACACATTTAAGCACATGCTGGATGTTGAAGCCCTGGTGACGCTTTATTTTGATGATCTTACTTAATCCTCAGAGCTACTTCTGGCCCCTCTCATAATACAGAAAAGGAAACTGAGACTGAGGGAATATGAAGTATTTTGTCCCAGATTCAATAAATAGCAAGTGGCAAAGCCATTGTTTGGCTGAATGTGGAGCTGCCAATGTCTCTGGTGCTCCCGGCTAATGACGGGCAATGTCTGTATTAAAATATTTTCCTGTTTTTACTTAAGACATGCGGGTCATATGAAAATTTTAATTTGACATTTTTAGGTCATTCATTATTTGATTCAAGATAGACAGTACTCTATGTTAAATTAAAAGCCAGGAGACTATCAGATGTGATCATAATGGCAACAGAGTCCATCTTTTAAAACTTGGCAGTGCCTTGCCATACTAGATTTTAATCATGTCTGTATGAGAGTGATGGGAGGTTTCTCTGCCAAGATGGTGCAGCATTATGCTACAATCCCCCTTCACCCCTGGATGTTGTTGCATAAAAAGTCCTCAAGCCTTAATTGACAAAAATCATTTCTCTCTTTCACTCATTTACATATGACACTGTTTGTGTTCCCAAAGTCACTGTATACAGTCAAAAGTGTCATTTCTAATATGCCTAACTTTACCGCTCTTGTGTGAACTGTCACAGATTTATTTGGGATCCTGACTTAAAAATCTTCCAGGCCACTGGGACCACTTAGAAGGTCATGGCTTTCATATAGCAAGTGGGCCTACACTGGCACAAAGCAATTAAAAAAGCTGTCCAGAGATGCCTTGGTAATATCTTAAATACTATGAGAATGAAGAATTCAACTGCTACATATTCTAAAATGTATATTAATGAAAATATGCACACTTCACATAAATTTTATACAATCTCTGTGCTGTGGTTGAAATCACAGTACTAGCAAGGATTTGTTTTTTCTTGGCAGACTTTCTAAAAGTATACAACTACAGACCATGGAGCACACACAGCTGGGCCTACCTGGCACCTGTTGCTGCAGCAGCATGGAGGCATCCAGGTAGCTGCGCCCAGACTTCCAGCATCACATCAGAGCCTGCACAGCTAGGCCAAATGGGCACCAGTCACTGGAGCCTCTTGGAAGATCCCGGGAAGCCATGCTTAGGCCCACACAATCACCGTTGATGTCGTCACCAAGGACAGAGCCTAGACACCCACACCAGAGGACTTGACTCACCCATGGCAATGCTGATGTAGATGGGTGGCCAAGGAAGCACCCAAGAGAGGCCACCAGAACCAGCTGAAAACAACATTTAGCCATTTGAAAAATTCTCCAGGAACAGGGACTGGATAGAACGCCATCAGAGTAAAAGATCCAGTGTCCAGAGCCTGCTTCCCATAAAAAACACAGGGGGTAACTGAATTTTTTCTTTCTTTTTTCTTTTCTCTTTCTTCTCTTTTTTCTTCATTTTTCTTTCCTTGGTGATCAATTTGTATTTTGACTTTGCTTTTATTTGTAAGTTTGGTCACTATTTTCATCCTCTTTGCATGTTTCTTCTTCTTCTTCTTCTCCTTCTCCTTCTTCTTCTTCTTCTTCTTCTTCTTCTTCTTCTTCCTCTCTCTCTCTCTCTCTCTCTCTCTCTCTCTCTCTCTCTCTCTCTCTCTCTCTCTCTCCCTCTTTTTTAAAATCTGATATAGTTTCTTAAACCCCACGCAGCCTTATTTTAAGTCTACCGTAGTATATGTTTTCTTTTCTTTTTCTTTGTTCTTTTTTTTCTGTCCTTTTCCTCTCCTATTCTTCCACCATTTCTTGTCTCCTTATTAGTTTGTTCCTGAATCTTTCCTCTTTTCATCAATTCAATTCTCTAAACTCTTTTCTTTAAAATTTTATGCAGCTCTTGAAGCAATACTCTCTCTGCTTCATCCACAACTCTCTCTAACTCATCTAAGTGCTACTTATAGCGCATTTCTCTATTTGAAACACTCTGACTTGGACACAAATACTCCTAGACCTTTCTCTACCATGTAAATACTTCTCTACTTTCTATTGTATAACTAAACCTAACTCCAAATCTTTGTATTCTCTCTTCTTATTTCAATTCCTCTACTAATAGAATTGCCCAGTACCAATAATTCACAGCCATATAGAAAGTCTAGTAGAGATGTATTACACATATACTATTTAGTTTTGTGTATATCCAATCAATAGTAGAGTGGCACCATGAACAGATTTCCATAAAAAGCCACCTGACAATGTGTACATAAACCATCAGTAGAAGTTTAGAACACAATTAAAAAGCTAAATGGTTAGTGGGGGTGAAAACCTCTATAGAAAGTTTAGAGAACAGAATGACACAATATGAGGAGAGACGTTCTTATTTAGAAGAAAAGACCAAAGTAATGGTCCAGACTACTAACGATCATGAAATAATTTAACATAAACAAGGAAATGGAATACAGCAGAATATAGAAGACTCAAAGAAACTTAATCTCAGAACAGCAGGAATATAAGAAAAGAATGGAAATCCATACTAAAGCACTAAGAAACTTACTTGCTGAAGTCGTAAGAGTGAACTTCTCAAATAGAAAATGAAACAGCCATGCAAATGATGAAGGCATACCATATACTCACTAGATATGACCAAAATAGAAGCACGCCTAGACATATTATAATAATAAGACCCACCTTACTGCGATACATCGCAAAGAGAGAATTCTAAATGCTGTAAGAGGGAGGGAAAAAAACCAAGATGCATATCAGGGCAAACACAAATTCTAAGGACCAGAAGGGTCAGGAGTGGAGTGAAGGCCTTAGAACTTTAAAAGATAGTAACTGTCGACCAAGATTTCTGTACCAGTGCAAACACCATTTAAAATCAACAATGAAATAAAAAACTTCCATGTAAAAGAAACCTTGAAGAAATTTATGACCATAAAACCAGCACTGCAAAAAACTCTCAAGAGTCTGCTAGATAGGGAAACGGGGAACAACCAAAACAAAGAACATAGTCAGGTTTATCTTTAATTGACAGAACATTTTAAAAATAATTAAACAATTCAATTTTCATAGGATGAAAAAAAAATGGCAGGAGATAGTGGGCTTCAAAAACACATAAATCCAATGCAATAATAGTGGGAAACTTTAATACTTCTATCTCCCAAGACACAAAATCAACAAAGACAGAGCAAATCCAAACCACAGCCTAGAAGAAATGGATATGACAGACATATACAGAATTTTTATTTCAACAAAAACAGAATATGCAGTCTTCTCAGCTGCCCATGGAAAATTCTCCAAAATATACCACATTCTAGGCTACAAAACAAGTTTAAACAGATACAAAAAATTGACATAATCCCATGTACCTTGTCAGATCAAAATAAAATAAAACCAGAATTCAACTACAACACAAACAAAAAATACTAATCAAACAAATGGAAACTGAACGGTGCTCTGGTTTACAGATGAAATCAAGAAAGAAATAAAAAAGTTCGCAGAGGTAAGTAACAGTGGCCGCACATTACAACACAACACTGGGACACAATCACAATGAAGGCAGTATTGACAGGGAAATTAATCTCCATAAACGCACACATAAAAATAACTGAGCAAGCTGAAGAAATAATCAACACACAAATCAGGGCCCTTGAAAAATAAGAACAAGCTATCCCCAAAGCGAACAGAAGTGAAGAAATTATAAAGATCAGAGCAGAAACTAATGAAATAGAAATTTAAAAACACAAAAATAAATGAAATAAAAAGTTGGCTATTTGAAACAAATAAGATTGATAAACACCTTGCTGAACTCACCAAAAAAGGAAAGAGAAAAACTACATCAATACAATTTGGAATTAAAAAGGTGAAATTGCAACAGATAATATAAAAATCCAAAGAATTATAAGAAGTTATTTTGAAAATTTATACTGCCAGAAATTTAAAAAAATTAAAAGAAATGGATGAATTCCTAAATACTACCAATCACCAAAACTGAAAGAATAAATTAAATATCTGAATAGGCCAAGATCTACATATGATATTGAGGAAGTAATAAAAACACTTGAGTTAAGAAAAGGCAGAACCTGATGGATTCACAGTAAAATTTTATTTTAACAATTCAGGGAAGATTTAATGCCAATGCTTATCAAACTCATTCAAGACCTTGAGAAGAAAGGAAAATTGCCCAACTCATTTCTTGAAGCAAGCATAACTTAAATTTCAAAACCAGACAAAGACCCGACAAAAAGAAAACTACAAGCCAATATTCCTAATGAATGTGAAAATGCTCAATAAAATTATTGCCAAAAGAGCACAGCAATCATAAAGAAGAATATACAGCATGACTAAGTAGATTTCATCGCAGAGATTCAGGGGTGGTTCAACATATGCCAATCAATAAATGTAATTAACCACATTAGCAAATCAAAGTTAAAAATCATATGATTATCTCAATAGGTGCAGAAAAAGCATTTGACAAAATCTAACACCCGTTTATGATAAAGACTCTGAAGAAAATGGTAATGGAAGGATCCTACCTCAGTATGATTCAAGCTAATTACAACGACCCCTCTGCCAATATAATACTAAATGGAGAAAGACTGAAAGGAAGGAGACGAGGATGCCCATTGCCACTCCGGCTATTCAACATAATACTTGAAATTTTGGCAAAACCATCAGTCAAGAGCAAGGAATAAAAGGAATATGAATCTGAAGAGGAAAAGTAAAGATATCCCTATTTGCAGATGGCATGATATTCTACATAGAATATGCAAAAAATTCTACTCAGAGACTCTTTGAAGAGAGAGATTGATGAGGACTTTAGAAAATGAAAAGACATCCCATGTCCCTGGATAGAAAGAACTAAGATCATCAAAACAGCCACAGTACCAGGAAGACCAGTAGAACAGAACTGAGGATACTGAAACAAACCCAAATACCTTCAGCCACCTGACCTTTGACAAAGAGGCCAAAATAATCCACTAGAGAAAAAGACAGCGTCTTCAACAAATAGTGCTGGGAAAACAGGATCTCCACATGCAGGAGAGTGAAATTAGACCTATATCTGTCACTACACACTAAAATCAGATCAAAATGGATCAAAGAACTGGACATCAAAACAGAAACACTGAACCTACTGGAAGGCAAAATAGGCAAAACTCTAGAAGACACAGAGACAAGAAAGGATTTTCTGAACATGTCACTAACTACACAAGAAATCTCAGTAAAAATCAACAAATTAAACTAAAAAGCTTTCTCACAGCAAAGGTGAACAGACAATTTACAGAGTAGGAAAATACCTTCACCAGTACTACTTCAGACAAAGGTTTTATATCTAAAAAACACAAAGAGCTCAAAAGCATAGAATCTCCTAAAATAAATCACCCCTTCAGGAAGTAGGCAGCTGAGATGAGAAGAAGCTTCTCAGAAGGGGAAGTGCAAATGGCCGGCAAGCACATGGAAAAGTGTTCTTCGTCACTGGCCATCAGAGAGCTGCACATAGAAACACTGCTGGGGTTTCATCTCATCCCAGTGAGATAGATGGCCTACCTCAAGAACTCAAGAAACAACAATTGGGGGTGAGGGTGCAGAAAATTAAAGAACTCTACTCCACTGCTGGTGGGAATGCAGTCTCGTACAAACATTGTGAAAAGCAGTCTGGAGGTTCCTTAAAATACTGAGAACTGAAATTCCATTGGGATGCTCTACTGGATATGTTCCCAAAAGAAATAAAGTCAACATACCAAAAAGACACATGCATATCCATATCGACAGCAACACAATTCATAATAGCCAGCCAAATCTTGGAAACAACCTATCTGCCCATCAACAGAGGCATGCTTGAAGAAGATGTGGTACTTACACACAGTGGAATACTGTTCAGCCATAAAGAAAAACACAGATGAAGCTTTCGAACAAAAGTGAGGCCACCTTGATTCAATAATGCTCAATTAAATACACCAAACACAAAAGACTGACTATACCTGGGTGTCCCTCTTATGAAATGCATCAAAATAATGCATAGGCGGGCCCCAATATGAATGACAGGATAGAAGGAGCGGCAGTGAACAGTGAAAAAAGGGTGAACATCTGAGAAAGGGGGGCCAGAGACGGCCATTGATTCCCCAAACCCCATTCTCTAACATGTCATAGAATTTGGAATTCATGTACATATTTTAAAAATAAATAAAATGGTAGAATATTACTCACCTAGAATTTTTTAAAAATGAAGTGGAAGGGCCAATAAAGGGAAGTGAAAGGATTGTAATGTTAATATGATACATAAATATGTACACAAAATACAGAAACTCAGTGTAATCATTGTGTATTTCATATATATATACATATATGTGTGTGTAAATATATATATATGTATATATATATGTATATATATATACATATATATATATATATTCTAATCAGGAAAAAAGTAAAAGTATGTAACTACATTGTCTTAAGAGAGGTTGTATTTCCGTGATCAGTGGGAAGAAGGTGGTAAAGGCAGAGTGACACTCTTGTGAAGATGTAGTGTTCCTTATCAGACGCTAACTCCACTTATCCGCGAATGCTAGAGAAATAATGTGCATGCTTTCACAACCTAACCATCATTATTTTTCTTACCCTATTTTTCTCTCATATAGTTGTTACTTTTTTAAATCATAAATTTGTCCAAGAATAAAAAAGGAAATAAACAACAAACTGTGTTAAAAAGCATTTCTTTCCAGGGAAAGCACTGGCGGGGGAAACATCTATTAAAGAGCATTGTCTCTTTGGTTAAACAGGAAATGAATTTGCTACAAAGGGTTGTGGAACCCTGCTCTGATAGAATTGAAGGTAATTAAAATCTAATAGTAGAATCTAACCATTTAAATTGCAATTTAAATTGGTCAAATAGGATTGAAATCAGAATACTTGACAACCTTAATATGGGACTATAAGAGATTCACTGTGTGCATATGAAATATTTTGCTTGTTCCAGATTGAAATTAACATTGCATGGATGAAATGAAATAGTTTCTAATTATATAAGACTTTTCATTACTATAAAGAGATAGTTGTGAAGATTAGCATCTTGCAATATATGACAAAAACCGACAGAAAATTAAAAGCTTTCAATAACAAAAGATATTATGTGTTTACTGCTTGTGAGATCCTATTATTTTAACATGTTTAGTTTATTATATGAAGTCTGGAGATTGAAACTTTAAATTTTCCAATTTCATTTATCACTGGCTTAACTTAGACCACATGATTAAGCCTAACAATTTTTCAAGTCAGAAAACTTAACATTGCAAAGCATTTGTTTCCACGTGTAATTATAATATTTGCATTAAAATGTTAACATATTAAAGTACTTTGATATGTAAAGTAGAAAAAAGCTATTTTATCTTTCTAATTTCTAACAAAATTAACCAACTACAATAAGGACCCTCGTGGAAGTTTACAGGCCTTATGTCAAATCAAAGTGAATGTACTTCTTGCAGAATTTTGTTCAATTTTGTTTCTAGTGTAACACTAATTCCTATTATTTTGCACATTATTTATGGTTCTGAAGACATTACTTTTAATCCTGACCAGCAGGTGTCCAGGTTGTTGAGGACAGGACCCACCACACCTACAGTTTCCATATTCCATATTATGTGAAAGGAGCAGGGAGAGACAGTTCTCAGACATCATGAACCAAATAAAATTTAGAACCCAGAAGATTATGAATTGAAATACTTATCTAGAAGTATGGCCAGAATACTGACCGTAAAAGACAGACCTGAATAAAAACAATTTTTTCTATTTCAATAGTTTTCTTTTTGATTGAGGTTTTTCTAACAATTTCTGTTGTGTGTAATACATTCATACATGAAGCTTCTCCATACATATACATGAAGCAGCCATGCCCTTTTTTAAAAAAACATAGTTTCCTGAAAATAGTACATCTCTAGTAAATGTCTATTTAACACGCAGTAAAAGACTCGTAACATAACCACATGATTGCAAGAGAAATCATTTTCTCAAGATAGAAACACAGGAAGGAATAATGTTCTAACAAGAAGTAAACCTGCTTCTTTGTCCGTTTGCTTCACTGAAATTATAGACAAGCAGATGTTCATGAGTTCATTTATGCGTTTTTCCATAGAAACAATGTTAAAATTGAGAGCACTGTTCTTGACAAGGGACTTGGCATAAAACTAAACCTAGCTTAGGCCAATGATACCATAAAAACAACCATAAAATTCTTCCATATATTTAATAGTAAAATTATGCTCAGAGCCCAATAAAATGAGCATAAATATCTTATACACATTGATTATACAAAAGGCTCTTTGTGCTATAAAATATACATGCTGCACATAAATAAAATTGTACTACCCTATAAATTAAAAGTACTTAAAATTAATATGTTAAGTATAATAAAGATTAAACATTTAATTAACAATATTTTTGCCCGCCTTCTTACAAGTTTTACGATTTGAATGGCCAGGGTCTCTTAAATTACTGTCTAGGGATGTTTGAAATGGCATTTTCTCTTCAAAAGATTCCCTGTCATAACCCATATAATCCAAGATGTTAGAAATTCTGAAAATACACAGCGGCTAGCAGCATGAGAGGAATAAACGGAGGACGCGTGCAGACTAGAGCCCACAAGCACTGAGCTCTTTGAGGGTGCCAATCATCTACATTTTAAAATTGTACCTCTTAGATTCAGTTATTATCTAGACTCGTATATATTTCCCTAAGCAAAAGTAACAAGACAATGTTTTACATTGGTGACTTAGTTGGTCAATTATCACCTTGGGGCTGGAGGAATGGCTCAGTGGTAAAAAGTGCTTGTCTAGCAAGTGCTAGGTCAAACGCTAAATGCCCAGGTTCTATTTCCCAGGACCACATAAACCGGGCATGGTGGTAAATACCTTTTATCCCAGCTCCCCAGAAGCTGAGACAGGAGAATTGCTGTGAGTCCAAAGCCAGCCTGGGCTCCATAGTGAGTTCAGGACCAGCCTGGGCTGCAGAGTGAAACCCTATCTCAAAAAAAAAAAAAAAAAAATCACTTAGGCTCGTGATTTCTGGTTATGTCAGAACCTCAGTGACAAGTAATAGTAATAGAGCCAGAGCCTGATCTGGTGGCACAGGCCTATAACCAGCATCCTGGAAGGCTGAGGCAGGAGGTTCACAAGTTCAAGCCTAACCTGGGAAACTTGGCAACTTAGTGAGGATCTTTCTCAAAATAAATAAAGTAAAATAAAAAGAACTGGGGATGTAGCTTAGTGCAAAGTTCCTGGGTTCAATCCCAAGTCCTCTCCCCCAGTCAAAAAAGTATTCCAGCAAATTGTTATAAAAGTGGGTATGCATGTGTCTCTGTTACGTGGGGCTTTTAATTCTTTTGGAAAGAAATCCAGAACTGATATCTCCAGGTCAAACGGAATATCTATTTTTAGTTTTTTCTATTTTTTCCAGGAATCTCCATACTGCTTTCCATAGTGGTTTTAGCAGTTTACAATCCCACGAGGAGTGGGAAAGGGTTCCCCACGGGCCAGTGGATAAGGACAATGTGGGACCGAAACCCAATGAAGTGTTAATCTGCCAGAAAGATGAAGGTGAGTCATTTGTAGAAAAATAGAGACTACTGGAGACTGTTATGCCTGGTGAAGTGAGTCGGACTCACACACGGTCTCTCTCTTATGAGCAGAGCAGAGTATAAATAAATAATAGAGTCCAAAGGGTGAGATTTGGGGAGTTTGGAGTTTGCGAGGGAGGAGGGAGAGAGTGGGGGAGGGGTGGGAGAGAAAGTGAAGTTGGTGCAATATGTACGTGCACAGCATTCCCAAGTTTAAAATCACCATTATGTGTCACAAATACATACTAATGAAAAGGGAAGAAAAATAAAAAAAATAAATGCAAAATTTAAAAAAAAACAAAGGAGAAAAGAAAGAATAAAGGTTATTCACATTGTCAGAAAAGTAAATTCAAGGATCAGCTGTGAAGTACATCATGAAAGGCTACAGGAATGAATAAGAGAGCAGCCACAGGGCCACGCGAGTCTTACAGGCAGCAGGATAAACTTAGGGCCATCTCAGCGTTATACAGTCTGGGTTGTCTTCAGTGGCTCCAGCCTCCCTGCGCAGTAACCTGCATTTAGGGAGCCTGCGTCGGGGCGAGATGGCACTTTTTCAATGAAAAAAAGAGCTCAAGTTTCCCAACATGATCTTCAAAACATGGGCTCTTGTTTTCAGTGTAGAATCTTTTCTGAGCCTGTTTGGGTGGCCATGACAAAGGCACCATGGATGTAAACACAGGAACGTGTTTTCGCTCATTCTAGAAGCCAGAAGTCCAATATCCAGGCTGCTCCTGATTCTGCCTCGGGGGCTCGTGGGGGCACATTTGCTCCCACACAGTGCCTGATGCTCTATGTCTCCTCTTAACGGAGGAGGCAGACAAGCTGTCTCAGGCCCCTGTGTTCATGACAGCACTACTGTAAAGACTCGCAAGAAGAATCTTCCTACATTGGTGACAGCGTCAATCAAACACCCCCCGCTTAACACTTTTGCTTTCAGAATTAAATTCTAGCGTATGAAGTTTAGAAGGACTCAAGCATTCAGACATAGTGATCTTGGTGGTGCGATGACATGTAACCATTCTGTCCAGCAGGTAACCTCGGTAGCACACAACAGACTCAAAGTCACAGCCAAAGCTTTACTTTGAGCTCTTTGAAAAGAGGAAAGCCGTACTATTCTTTCCTTCTGCTTATTTATTTTCTTATTTGTTAAATTATTTACTCTTTTCCCTTGTCTCATTCAACTAAGGGCCCTAATACTGCCAAGGAAAATGCAAAAATGTGAGGTCAGAAGGATCAGATGAGCAGTGGCTGCCCACCCCCTCCCCACCCTCCACCCACCCCCCCACCCCCCACCCTCACCCCCCATCCCCCCCACTCCGGCCTCGCGCTGTGGGTCTGGCGAGTACTGACAGAGCAATTTCCTGTGGATGGCCATGAAGATTTTCAGTTCAGTTGTTTGAATCA
>PVKB01008111.1:0-21510 GCA_004027205.1 Ctenodactylus gundi | reverse complement strand
CGCATAAAACTCTTCCTAAAGGTAAATCCACATCATATTCAAAACGAGCTAACAAGGTATGGGTGGTGGGTGAATCAGTTTTCTCTGCTACACTGTTTAATAAGCAGAACTGAAGCAGGCACAGTGGTACACTCCTATAATCCCCCTGGGAGGCTGTGCCAGGAGGATTGTAAATTGAAGCCCAGCCTGAGGAACTTAGTAATTTAACAAGACCATGTCTCAAAAATAAATAAATAAATAAATAAATAAATAAATAAATAAGGCTGGTGATGTAAGTCAGACCAAAGACGCTGAATCCAATCTCCATACAGAAAAAAGAAAAAATTCAAACAAAGTCAGAAATGAAAAAGGAGACATGACAACTGATTAGAGAAATATAATAATTTTGTACCCTATGACCAGTATCTCCCCTGCTCACTTCCTCTCTGGCTGTGACAACAACCATCCCACTCCCTACTTTTATGAGTCTACCTTTTCTAAATGCCACATATAAATGAGATCATGCTGTGTTTGTTTTTGTGTGCCTGGATTGTGTCATTTAGCACAACACTGTCTAGATTCACTCATGCTGCAGAAATGAGGGAGTTTCTTGCGTTTAAAGGAAAAATAGTATTCCATGTTTTATATATTCTATTTTAAAAATCCATTCATCATTTTACTTCATTTGTGTTCGTGTCTTGGCTGCTGTCAACTACACAACAATGCACATAAAATATGTGGACATTTTTAGATATACTCATTTCAGTTCCTTTGAATATCTACTCAGAAATTAGACTGCAAGGTCATCTATGCATTCTAATTTTAGATTTTTAGAAGCCTCCTACTGATTTCCAAAATGACTGTACTAACTCACATCAACCTAGTACAAGAGTTTCCACATCTTTGTCAACACTTGTTTTCACATTTTTAATAAACATCCTAGAAGGTGTGAGGGATGTTTCATTTGGTTTTAATTTGTGTCTTCCTTGAGGATTCTTTCATGTACTGTTGGTCATTTGTAAATCTTTTGAAAAAGACTATTCAAGTAATTTGTCCACTTACAGTGTTATTTCTCTTGCTAGTGAGTAGTCTGAGTTCCTTATATATTTGGATATTAGCCCCTCGTCTGATGTATGATTTGCAAAAGTTTTCTCCCAATCTGAAGATTGTTCACTCTACGAAAGGTTCCCTTTGCTGTGCAAATTCTTTATAGGTCACTGACACTCCATTAGTCTATCTTCGCTTTAGTTGCTTCGGCTTTTGAGGTCCTATCTAGGAATTACTGCTCAGATCAGTGTATGGACGACTTCCCTTTTGTTTCTTTTGATAATTTACAGTTTCGTGTTTGATAATTATGCCATTATTCATTTACAAGTTGACCTTTCATTTGTAGAAAAATGAATGCACCTTGAGACTCCTTTGCTCAGCGAAGTGAATCAGGCCAGAAAGTTAAATATCATATGGTTTTTCTAATGTGAGAAAGAGAAACCATAAAAACGTAAGAGACGCAGATGAAAATAAAAAGATGGACTTTGTAGAGAAGGAAAGGGCAAGGGGAAGGGAGAAGGTGGAAAAGAGAAAGGGAGGTGACATGCAAAAAAAGTGACAGAGCAATTTAGGAGGGAGGGGAAGCCATGGGAGGATCAAAAAATGGAGAAGAGATTATAATTTTTAAATATATGTATATAAAATACTGAAATGCAATGTAAAATCATGTATTGTGCACACACATATGTTCATAAAATGGGGGAAAAAGAAAAAATAAGTTGACTTTTGTTTAAAGCATTACATAAAGGTCAGATGTCATTCCTTTGAATGCAGAGGTCTGATTTTTCCAGAAATAGTTATTAAAATGACTATTTTTTTCCCTTTTGCAGTCTAGGCAACATTATTGGGAAGTCAATTAACTATATGTGTGTGGGTTTATTTCTGCGGTTTGTCCTCTATCTTATGACTCAAGGCGTTTTTGATGACTGTGCTCCGTTACTTTGATTATTACAGTTTTGTCATTTTAATACAGTCTTTATCATTTGGTAGTACTGTGTATTTCTGGATTTTCTTTTCCCTCATCTTTTCTTAAAACTAAGATTGTGTAACTATGTGGAGTTCTTTGTGGGACATAAAAATTTTAGGATTTTTTTATATTTCCATGTAAAGTAACATTAAAGTTGTCATAGGGATTGCGTTAGATCTGCAGATCCTTTGTGCAACATGAACATTTAAACAACCTTAAATTTTTAAAATGCAGAAACATGGAATATCTTTCAATTTATTTGAATTTTCTTTACTTTCATTTATGTTTTACAGATTTCTGCATAAAGATCTTTCAACTCCTTGAAATTTAATCTTAAGTATTTTATTTTGATGCTATTATAAATAGGATTTTAAATTTTTCCTTTGTTGTTAGTGCAAGGAGATATTACTAATTTTTGTGTGTTGAATTTATATTCTGAAGCTTTACGTATTCACATATCATTCTAAGAGTTTCCAGATGCATTCTTTAGATATGTAAGATAATGTCACTAGAAAATAGACAATTTCATTTTTTTGGTGTTGTTTTCTATATGGATGTCTTGTATTTCCTTTCTTTCCTAAGTACTATGGCTAGTACTTCCAATTGTATGTTGAAAAGGTGAGTGAGCATGTCCGTATTTTGTTACAGATCTTAGAGGAAGAGTCCTCATTGTTTCAAAAGCTGTAGGCTTGCCATGTATGTCTTCTACTATGTTGAGAAAAATTTCTTCTACCTTTAATTTGTTAGGATTTGGGGGAAGGCAGGCATTGGGGAATAGCCAGTGGATACAGTATTTTCCTGGTATGGACAAGGGTTTGATCTTCCAGCACACAAAAAATTTAGCCAAGTATGTTGGCTAATCCTAGCACTCAGGGGGCTAAAGAGGGAGGATTTCTATGAGTTGGAGGCCATTGTGGGCTAAATAGTGAGTACAAGACCAGCTGGAAGTGCAAAGCAATACTTTGTCTCAAAACAAAACCAAACAGAAAGTATTTTTATAGTGCTGGTGGTTGGATCCAGAACCTTTGTACTGAGCTACATCTCCAGCAGCTTTTGATTTTTTTTTTAATTTTTGAGACAAGGTCTCTCTAAATCATACATTTGCCCATGAGGGGCTCAAGCTTGCTATCCTTCTCTCTCAGCCTCCCAGAATGCTGGGATGATAGGCCTGTGGTACCACAGTCAACTAATTGAGGGCTTTTTGTTTAAAAAAATTTTTTTAGACAGGTTCTTACTCTGTAGTCCAGGCTGGTTCTGAATTCACTATGTAGCCTTTGCTGGCCTTGCTCTCACAGTAGTTATCCTGCCTCAGCTTCCTGAGAGCTGGGATTACAGGTGTGCATCATTACACTCAGCTTATGTGGTACTAGGGAATCAAACTGAGGGACTTATGCTTGCTAGGCAAGCACTTAACCACTGAGCTATGCCCTCAGATCAACTTCCTGCAGGTTTTTACTCACAAAAGGTATTGAATTTTTGTCTAACGCTTGTTCTGCACATATCAATATTATACAGCTATTGTTCATTCCCTTAATATGTTACATCATATGTACCGATTTATATATGTTGAGCTATCCTTACCTCTTAGGACACCACTTGATCATTTTGATTATTAGTAGTTTCTGTGTTATCTAGAATTCATCTGTGAAGCTATCTGGTACTGGGCTTTTCTTTGATTGGAAAAATTTGTTACTGTTTGAAACTCCTCAGTCGTTAATATATACATTTCTTCCATTTGCTCATTTTGCTGGCATGTAATTGTTTGTAGTATGTATTCTGTTGGAAAACAGTATTGTTAAGACATTACTTCACAAATTTGTGTACACATTCAAAGTGATCTCTATGAAAATTCCCACTAGCTTCTTTCCAGAAACAGATAAGTTTATTCTAAAAATTTTATAGAACTTAGGTGGCACAAGTTGTTAAGAAGCCGAAGTAAAACTAGAAAAAAACCAACTGGAGAAATAACAATTTCTGGCTTCACATTACATCAGTGAACTTTGAAAGACTATGGTAAGTGAAATAAGCCAATAGGAAAACACCCACAGAGTGTACAATTTCACTTATGTGAATCATTCAGAATAGCAAACCTACACAAATTAATAAACATCGCTAAAGCTTAAGGCAGTAAAACCATGGAACTGGCTGCTACAGTGTATGGGTTTTTTTGTGATGATAAACCTGTTCTAATTTGATTGAAGTAGTGGTTCCATAACTCTGAAAGTATTAAAAGCACTAAATTGTTCTTAAAATCTACACAGAGGTAGTATGTAAATTGTGTCCAATAAATGTATTACTAAAAAATCAATAAAGCTAGATTCTGAACACCGTAATAAAGTACAAGGAACAACGCAGCTTTTTAATAAGAAATAGAAATGAGGAAATAGTCACTGGTAATTGGAACGTTAGAGACCCAAGACTGCCGGCGGCCTGGCTTCATGCAGAGGCTTCATGGTGTTATGATATGAAGAACTAGAGCAGGTGCATTTTAAAATAAGTTGCCCATACTTGTAATGAACTTCTTAAATTAATTGGACCCCAGAGTGATAAAAATCCTACCTGCCAGTGGATAAAGCAGAGAGTAAAACTAATATACTTCTTCACATTTGCAATTTATTCAAACTGTTCCCTCGTCTTCATTTTTTCCACCTAGAATACGTGAATCAGATCCCCTGGAATTTCATTATTGGCTACCAGAAAAATACATATCAAAACCACAGTGAAAGATAACTTCATTCCCAACAGAAGTGTTGGGATAAAAAAGACCAAGAGGAAGAAGTGCTGAGGAAGGCTGGGGGCCTAGTTCACTGGTTAGAGTGCTTGCCTAGCGAGTGTAGAGCTCTGAGTTCAATTTTCTAGCACCAAATGGGCTGGGAATCCCAGATGTAATCCCAGCATTTGGTAGGCTGAGGCAGTAGGATTGCTGTGTGTTCAAGGCTAGCATGGGCTACCCAGTGAGTTCAGGACCAGTTTGTACTGCAGAGCGAGACTCTGCCTCAAAAAAATAAATCAATAAAATAACATGCACTGGTGAAATTTCATAAAAATTCTTTGAAAAATCACCTTCATCAGCATTTGCACTCCATGCTATTTTAGCCAACTGAAATAGCTCTTGTGCCTAATGCTAAAATGGAGTAAAACAGTGGTACCTCAGAGGATGGATTTTTTTTTTCTCTAACATGAGCTTTTTTTTTTTTTTTTTTTTCCTTTCAGCCCTGGGGGTCGAACCCATGGCCTTGTGCATGCAAAGCATGTATGCTACTACTGAGCTCCCGCCCTGAGTTCCTTTAATCTAGTTCAGGACTTGGTCTCACCTTTGTTCAGGGGGAACTTTGTGTCTATCAGAGTGCCCTGTGGCTTCTCTGTTGTACTTCTCACACAGTCTTCCAAACTGAACTGTTCAAATTCATCATAGAAATCTTTTCCTTATTGGTTAAACTTAGATAGCTTATTTGGCCTCATTACCAGAATTTCCCAGGTAACTCCTGCCATTTGACTCCCATCCAGTGAAACAACTAAAAAAACCCAGAGATCTCTGAGACTCTATTAACATAAGAACCTTATATTTATTTCAGAATATACATTTCCATAATCCAGACACTTATCAAGCCAAAGTGTAAACAGATGATAAATCTCAGGGCTACTCTTTGAGCCCAATCCTCACTATACAGATGTTTGTTTTTTTTTTTTTTTTACAGAACTCCTAGGATAATTTTTCCATGTGTTAATTACATTATACTCTTTTTCTAGGTTGTACATATACCTAATCAAATCAACAGTCTCGAGTCAGAGTAATAGATATCTCTATCAGTCCCGGACCAGTTTAGCTTTTGCTCGATTAAGGCTTTATTTCTCCATCTCATTGCCATCTGACACATCTAAAACTCTTCCTTCCTTCATATCCTGTGTGATACGATTGCGTCTACTTTTTTATTGCTTGGTATTTTGTTTTATCTAAGTTGTTTGTATTACCAGTTCCCCTAAAATGTGAATTGTCTTTTCTCAGATTATTAGTACCAAAAAACAGTACCCTTGTATTTTAATTGTTTAACAATTCAATTTTAAATATTCCTTGATGCTCTGTCAAGACCCATGCACACAATAGTTACTTAAAGTGCTTCATAATTGTTCCTTTCTTGTGATACTGGGAATTGAACCTACGACCTTCACACTGAGCTACATCTCCAGGCCATTTTTTTTTTAAATTTCTGAGATAGGATCTTGGTAAGTCACTAAGTTGCCCAGACTGGGCTGGAGCTTATGATCCTCCTGCATCAGCTTCCCAAAGTGCTGGGACCACACCCACAGGCCAAGAGTTTCTTTACTGGTCCATCACATATCCCCAATATACACAAAAATTATCAGCAAGCCACAAAATGCAACTGAAGAAACAATATTTTACCTGTTCCATCTTGATCAGGGAACAATCAATAAAGTCCCGTGGGTTGTTGATGTCCAGAGTTTCTTGGTGCTCTTTTATTTTCTCCAAAACATAACTTTTGACATAATCAAAGTTATTAATTAATTTCCTATGACTTCCTGGGAGATAATCGGTGATAACCGGGAAAGTATTGCAGACCTTAAAGATTAAAAGACATGAAATTAAAAACATGTAATGAAGACCTAGATGAGTACTATAAACCAAGCTCCAGTTAAGAATGCTGAATGTGAATTCAAAAGTATTCTCCAACTTCAGAAGGAGCACTTGGATGAACATATAAAGGAATCCTTGATGCTGACAGGGAAAAACTATGCCATGGGCAATGAGCAGAGATAAGAAATTTCTATACTCATACATAATTTTCATAATATGAGAGCATCCTTATGTCAATTTTTCTCATTTTTACCTACAACCCTGAAATACAGAATGGCATGAGTTGATATGATTCACATTTTATAGATGAGAACAAAGATTAAGAAAGGCAGGGCAACCTTATATAGAGAAAAGATCCACCCCGTGTCATTCCACTGCTTGCAAGAGCTGCAGGACAGAGTCACAGTGTTATAATTGGGAGGAGCAAAATGATACCATAAAACCCAACTCAGTGTTTTATAGGCTAGTACTTGTGCTTAAGAGTAGTTAAAGTACTTTTGTATAACCACACGATTGCCTTCTGGGCGGAGTGTAGGACGTGCCACTTCACACAAGGCAATATTGTGATATTTGGTGATACTTCATGTGCTCCCAAACCTAATCATTTTGCCAGCTCGACCCTTGTTACTTTCTCAGGCAGGATCCCCGCTGAGGGAACAAACAGCCCCCACAACTCAGAGGCTCCCCGCAGTTTCTGTGCTCTCAAGAGTTTCCCTTCTTGATGGGCTAAATGGATGTTTCTGGTAAGCAATAAAATAAAAGAGGTCTTCAAGGTTTGGTTCATAGACAAGCCTGTGGGGAAGGAAGGCGTTTCAAGAAGCACTTTGATCTCCATGGAGCTCTGAGTGTTATTCAGAACAGTCACAGAGGACTGCTTGGCAACTCGCTCTGGGGTTTGGTGAGCAAATGCCTGGCCAATGGACTTGAATTCTAGCACATATTTTCCTGACTGTAAAGGATTAAGATTCTTCTACATGTCCATGCTGTGATGCCAAGATCTGGACAGGACTATGGCATCCCAACATTCAGTGTACAGTAGCCACCCTAGACAGACCATCCCTCCTCAGAAACTAAATGGTAATAATAATAATAACATAATAATAATAAGCAAATGTGGTCAGAATCAATTTTATTCTGTGAAAACAGTCCAATGTTTATAACAGTCAAGGAGAAATTGAATTCCAGGCAACCAAAAAATGGTAGAAAAGGTTTGTGACATTGTTTTTTTGCCCCTGGGCACCTTCCACCTCAGCTTGGAAGTAACCTTACAAGAACACCCTTACTGTCAGTGGTGGGCCTTGGTTCTTGGTTCCAGAGGAAGAGAGAGGGTGTGCCTCTGTTCTAATCTATCTGAAGTCCACCTAAAGGACTGAGGCCAGGCATTTATTTGTCTTTGTGTCATGTAACTCAGAACTCATTGTGGAGGAAAGCAGTGGGCAATATTGCAAACCTAGTAACATAAATGAGCAGCCCAGGGCCACCTGGGCAAAACAGCATACCTAAGGCACATGACGGATGAGAGGAGAAGACGGGTGAGCGCATCTTTGGGAAACTAGAACATTCAAAACTGTCCACATATATTGGTGAATTTAAAAAGGTCTGAACATACCTGGGGCAGGATATAATTGAGGAAAGTTCTGAAAAGATCCTAAACCCTATGTTGAGCTCTAGGCTCTGATTATCAGCTAGCGAAAACTGTGACAAGGAGTGCCTGGCAGAGACGATGTGAAGAATATCTCATTCTCCTTTTCTCTGTTTTTTTATGTCTTTCTTTCATTTGTTCCTTCACTTAATTCTTCTTCCCTCTCTCCCTTCATTTTCCTTCCTTCCTTCCTTCGTTCCTTCCTGTTTTTCCCTTCTGACTTTTATCTTTCTGTCTCCCTTTCTCTTTCTCCCCCCACCCCCAGTGCTTCTAATTATAATCATGACATTTCTATCAAAATCAGAAAACTCCTAAAGATAAACTACAAGAGACTTCAGGGAATGGACATGATAAAGAATACAGACTGACTTCACAAAAATAGTTGTAAAAAAAATCTTAAATATTTACAGCCCACAGAACATACAATACATATCCACACACATACACATGCAAAAATCTATGAAAGGCAATGGAAATACTAAAGAAAAGAAAATTTAATTTTCATAGTTACAACATAGCATACAAAATGTCCAGTTCTTAAGCGCTCACTTTGCTGCTCAGTCCATGTAGAACTGCACACTTGTCAGATAAAAGAACACAAATGGTTTTACAGGAAAGAAAGCTCTTAGTGTCACCTGGAGCCACAGACTGCTCATAATTTTTAGGTTCTCATTGAATTTTTCCATCAAATTAAGAAACATCTGATCTTTATAATCAAAACGTTTCTGGAAAACAATGGAGCAGATCACATTGCAGGGGCCACAGCCCAGCACAAAAGTGGGATCACAAGGTGAACCTAAAGAATTGAACACAATTGAAAAATAATATTAAAATATATATATTCAAGACTTCCAGGCAAGATGGTGGCTGAATAACTGAGCTGCCAAATGTCTCCTCATGGAGTCACTTAAAATGTTGAGATTGTAATTAAGAACTGCCTGTTAAACTTATCTAGGAGAGGATGGCGTGCACCAACAACTGCAAAGAAGCCATAGGAAGGTCAGAAGTCCTGAAGACACATCAGAAGCAGAGGAGAACAGTAGCCCAGGAAGCCATACCAGGCCAACTAAGATGAGCTGCTGGAATCCATAGACTAAGGAAAGCCTGGAACCTGGAACCTCCGACCAAGGTAAGCATGGATCCGGAAGAAGTGAGAATTGACAACAGCTGGTAGCCTCAACTTCCAAAAATGAGCCTGCAGGTAGTGAAACTGCAAATTTACTATAAGCGTCCCCTAAAAAAGGCCTTCCAGAGCCTAAACTAGCTTGGGAGAAGCAGCATTTGCAGCCATAATAGACAATGATTTAAGTAGGAGCCATTTTTTAAAAAGGAGCTTGAGCCTGAACTGTTCAGAGTAAAAGAAAGCTCAGAAGAGCAAATCAGGGTGTTGGGAGTCACTCTCAAACAGAGCCTAGGAAGAAACTGGCACAGGAGGCAGTTGTGGAGAGGGGAGAAAGGCTGCCGACCTGCTGAATGGCTCAGGCGGTAGTGGGAGCACCTCAGAAAGTGGAGAGCCCCTCCCTTGTGGCGAGGGAAGCTCTGCTGAGGGGGCCAGGGGCCTCAGAGGCCATCTGGCTATGAGGCCCTCACTCAATGCCTACACCCAACACAGTACTCAGAGGAATTTTAACTCCCACAAACACCCTTATAACTGCCCAAAGAAACCCCTTGATTAAGCTTTTAATTAAAGTTCCTTACAACAGAAGCATGGGAAGAACACAGAGCAATAGGACACACACAGAAACATCTAGGACCAGAAAAAATAATGCCATAGGCCCTGAAATACTGAAAATCATAGGTAAGAAAGCCAAAAAGCAAATAAATGCATTGAATAGCCACTTTAAATAAGACATTCTCATAGAAATGCAAACGATGATTAGTGGGCTTAAAGAGGAACTTACTAAACAAGTAGCAGTCCGAGTGGATATAAAGATTACTGAGTATATAGAAACCATCAATAAAAAATTGGCTAAGATAAATAAGGAAATGCAAAATATGAAGGAACATTTTAATAGACAAGTGGAAATTTTGAAAAGAAATTTAGCTGAAATTTAGGATATAAAAAATACATTTGAAAGCAAGGGAAGTCAACTCAAATATTGTGAGGACAGAATTTCAGACCTTAAAGACAAGGCTGAAGAAAAAAATGCTATAATTAGGCACAACTCTAAAATTAGAAATGAGCAAAGTAGATGGGTGTAATAGTTGATGGATGATTCAAACAGAACCAATTTCAGAATTGTCGGTGAGAGAGAAAGAGCAGAAGATGGCACCAGAGGTATAAAGAATTTATCCACTGAAATCATGCAAGAAATTTTTCAAAATCTAGGAAAGAAAATTAATTTTCAGGTACAAGAAGCTTATAGAACAACAAATAACCTCAACCAGCCATGAGACTTACCATAACACATCATAATAAGAACTTCAGATATACAACATAAAGTGAGAATATTAAAAACAACAAGAGAAAAACAGACATTATTTTACCAAGGCAAACCCACTTGAATTGCTGCAGATTTCTCAATGCAGACTTTAAAGTCCAGGAAAGCTTGGAGCTAAATCAAGCTTAAAAAGTCAGCAAGTGTCAACTCATCTTGTATCTATCAAAATTACTCTTGAAAATTGAATGGAAAGTAAAAAATTTTTCATGAACAAGAATCCCTAAGGAAATTTTTGATCATTAGCCCAGCATCACAGAAATTCCTTAAGGTTCTCTCTGAAGGAGATAGAGAGAAAAACAGTACCAAAGAACATAGGGAAAAGGAAACATCTAAAGAGAAAGTGTAACAAAAAAATTAGACATGAGTCACTTGATTGGCATCCCATGAAAACAGTCCCAGCTTTCTCATAAAATCTGTGAAACTTCTTCCCATAATTATTATTTTATTAGTATATTAATTTGCAAGCCCAATAATTATATTCAACATGGGGAATTCATTTATTCAACATGGGGCATTGGCGTAAAAACTTAATCTGTGAAACTTTTTAACGTATATGATGTATGTAGGCACTTAGCTGGGGGTGGGGTCATTGGAGGGAGTGGTTTTGATTTGGGATAATTTTAGTTTTAAAAACAGTAAGAGTTGGTAAATAAGTGGTTCTTGGAGTCTTTTCCCTGAAGCTGTCATTGAGTGTTAAGGATAAAAGATCATCTAGTCTTAGTCCCTTGGCAAAGAACTCAGTTGGCTAGTAATTCAACATGTGACTCTTGAACTATACTTTTCAATTTCATACTCTGAAACTAAATATGTAATAATGTTCTTATTCATTTCTTCCTGCTTCTCTTTGGTAAAAAAACCAAACTCCTTTAAATTCTGAAATGACTAAGTATGCTATTACATTTATTGCTTTATATGTAAAATACTTTTGTGATATGGACTTAAACTCATTTAATGTAGTGATTCATTTATTCAGTTTTGGATATAAGTTTAGCTTAAGAAAACTGATTGATGTAATGATAACTTGAATGCCTTTTGTATGTACTTACATTTACGTTTCGGCATTCAGCTAAGAAATTTGAAATTTAACTTCTCTTTTTTTCTCTCTGACATTTTCTAGCCTTGGGAATTTCATCACTGTAGCTCTTTTATGTAAGCTGGTGGTTGTGGTCATGTTAAGAATATCAAGAAAGATACAGTGAGATACACAAAAAGTAATTTATAATAGATAAATCCTGGAAGAAGCCAATATGGCCCAGTATAGGTGACTCAATAATGAAGATGTAGCATATAGACAAAATGGAATTTTAATTTGCCATAGAAACACAAATTTGAGTCATTTTGTAGGTTAATGGATGTACATGGAGTCCACTATGCCCAGTGAAATGAATCAGGCCCAGAAAGTTTAATATGGTTTCTATAATGTGAGAAAAACAAACCATAAAAAATATAAGAAATATAGAAGAAAATAAGAAGATAGGCTTTGTGGGGAGAGAAAGAGAAAGTGTGGAGGGGAAGGTGAGAGGGTGGGAAGGAGAAAGGGACATAATATGTAAATTTAAAAAATAATATATACATATAAAACATTTCTTGTTTGATAACATGTAAAAGTAATTTCAGAAGTTCTAAGGCCATGTCTACCTAGAAATTTCCTATTAGAAATCTTTAGAATACTTCATATCAACACACCAACTTTTCCTGAGTCATTACACCTTAGCTTATTTAATAATTATTATCTAAGTAATCTGCTAATATCACTACCTTTGTTTAATAAGACATTAACACATATAATTGCTATTTTGGAAAGCAAAAAAACCCCCATACAACACAGTTATTTTTTAAAATATCCAATACTTCAAGTTTTCATAGCAGAATCACATATATCTGAATCTTATAGATAATTCAGCATCAATATGAGAAGGAAGATATGGTGACCTGGATGTATAATGAATAATTGAAGGCACTGTCACAGAGAACACAAAAATGAAGAGAAGAAACACAGGTGTTTGACAGAACTCATGAAAAGACAAAAGTTTTGTTATATGAGAGGAATTCTTCCAGACAAGATGGCATCCAAATAGATTTCCCCATTTAGCGGCTTCTCATAGGCCCATCCAAATATATGAGATAGTTTTTTAAAAAGGAAAAAAATACACACACACACACACACACACACACACACACACACACGCATACATACATACACATACACTCAACTTAACTTAGAGAAAAAGAGAAGACCTCCAAAAATTGAAAAGAGGTCATATGAAAGTTAGAGGCCTCAAGGAAGGTCCAGAGGCTGAAGAACACACCAGCGCAGGAAACTACCCTGGGACACTGGGACGTGCCACGAGAGGCTGCGAACAGCTCCTCACTCCAAATGCAAGGTAACCACAGAGCCAGGGGCCATGGCAGTAAAGAGCAGCCAGGCCGCTCCGGCTGCCGGGAGAAACACGCTTATGAGCAGAGCGAACTGCAGACAGTCTGTGAGCTTTCTGCTTGTGCAGGTCTCTAAAGCACAGAAGAAGCGATTTTACCGTGCTAGGAAGTGACATAATCAGAAACTACTTAGGAAAAGCCCTAGTCTGAGTGGTTTTTGGAAAAAGAAACCACGGATAGGTTACACACTAGGAACTTCGGGGACACTTTTAACTAGTGCAGGGAAGAAGGTGACAGAAGAAACAGCCACGGAGAATAGAGAACATGCAAGAGCAGATCAAGAAGGCTGGAGGGTCCACCCACAGGGCGCAGTGCCTAGAACAGACACAGCAAGAGCAAGCCAAGGAGGGTGCAGGCCCCGCCCACAGAACACACAGAGGAGGCTTTGCAACAGGGCTGGGTGTGGGCAAGAGGGTTCAAGCCCATCAGGCTGTTAGGATCTCCTCGCTGCCTAAGCTCATACAGGACTCAGTGGGCTTTCAGATGTCCCCTAACCCAACCCATACACATATAGAGAAATGTCTCAGCTTGGCCATTGGAGTGAGGTTCTTCATGCTAGACATCTTATGGATTCAGAAATGGGAAAATGATGTGATATATATGTGCACAAAGTACTCAAGTTCAATGTGAACATTATGTATTGCATGTATGCATATCAATAAAATGGGAAGAGCAGGGGCAGGCCTCATCGGCTCACACACACACACACACACACACACACACACACACACGTGCACGCGTGCGAACAGAACAGGAAATTATAGCTGGACAGCCAAGTGCTATTCTCCCACCCACTATGTCTGGTGGACAGTGGACACCAACACCAACGTCATTAAACAAGGGTAGAAACTACTTATCCAAAAAACTCAATACCGTGAAAAATTTTGGACTCATCTCAATTTTTCTTTTAGAGACAGAGTCTCTTCTACTCACACTGATCTACAATCTCAGCAATAGAATCAGGAGAAAATAGGTTATAAGAAACTTCCAAAAACATGTAATTCCCCAGAAACTGATATCATTTTCCCCCAAACAGTGTAACTGATAGAAAAGGAAGTCAGCCAACCAACCAATCAGTTGAAACAAGACATACGTAAACAAATGCATGAGATGTTTAGTGAACTTAAAGTAGATCATATAAAACAAATAATAGTCATAGTTGATAAAGTTTTCTGAATTTATAGAAGACACAAACAAAAAGTTAATGGAGACAGAAAAGATATTGCAAGATAAGAAGGTCTCTTTCTGTACAGAAGTAGAAAATCTAAAAAGAACTCCAGTTGAAATTCAGAATATAAAAATTAAATTGAAAGCATGACAAATAAAAGTGAGTATTGGAGGACAGAATATAAGACCTTGAGGACAAGACTGATGAATTAAATGAAATACTTAGAGATACCTTGAAAACAGCAAGACAGCAAGGCAGCAAGGCAGCTGGACGTAACAGCTACTGGGTGGCTGAAATAAATCACCTTCAAAATTTCTTACATGTGAGAAAAAGATCAGAGAGCAATACAAAGAATATAAAAATTTATTCACTGAAATTACAGCAGAAAATTTTCTGAATCTAGGAAAATAAATTATTATTGAAGTACAAAAGGCATATAGAGCATTACATAAACTTAACCAGAAAAGAACCTTGCCACATCATATTATAATCAAATTATCAGAAATTCAACACAAAGAATACTAAAAGCAGTAAAAGAAAAACAAACATTATTCTACAAAGGCAAGCCCACCTGAATAACTACAGAATTCTCAGCACAAAGCTCAAAGAGTTGGAGAGACTGAAACAGTATCTTTCAAACTCGGAAGAAAAGTAAATGTCAACCTAGGATAACTGTCAAAATTATCTCTGAAACTTGAAGGAGAAGTAAAAAATTTTCATGATGAAGAAACCATACAAAACTTATGATCACTGTATGGCATAATAGAAAATACTTGAGGGAATCTTAGAGATAATAGAAGAAACAAAGGTTTCAGAGGAAAAGAAATGTCAGTGGGCTGGAGGAATGGTTCAGCAGTTAACGTGCTCGCCTACCAAGTGCTAAGTCAAGAGTTAAGTATCCGAGTTTGATTCCCCAGCACCACATAAGCCAGGCATGGTGGCGCAGGCCTGTAATCCCAGCATGCAGGAAGCTGAGACAGGAGGATTGTGAGTCCAAGGCCAGTCTGTGCTCCGTAGTGAGTTCAGGACCAGCCTGAGCAGTAGGCCAGTCTGGGTTACATAGTGAGTTCAGGACCAGTCTAACCTAGAGCAAGCCCATATCTCAGAAAAATAAAATAAAAACTAAAAATATCAAAAGATCATGTATTATGATCAAGCTGGATTCACCTCATGAGTGCAAGAATGATTCAATATACATAAATCAATTAATTAATAAACCATAAAACCAAAAGCAAGGATAAAATTCATGATTATCTCAACAGATATATAAAAGCCTTTGATATAATTTAATATCCATTCATCATACAAAAAAACTTCGATAAAAACAGGTATAGTAGGACTTCATCTCAAACTGATAATAAAAGTCATTTATGCCAAACCTACTACCAACATCATCATAAGTGGGGAACAACTAAAAGACCTCTAAAATTAAGAATGAGACTAGATGTTCACTCTCGCTACTTCTGCTCAACATTGCACTGGAAATCTTAGCCCAAGCAATCAGACAAGAAAATGAAATAAAAGGAACATGTAAAGGAAAAGAAATCAAACCAACTTAACTTGTAAATAAGACTCCCAAAACTCCACTAGAAGACTCTAGAACAAATTAACATATTCAACCAAGTTGCAGGTTATTACACCAAGACACAAAAATCAATAGCATTCTTATACAGAAACAATAAAAACCTAAAAAGAGATCAGATAAACAAACTCATTCAAAGAAAATTTCATACCTAGTAATCAAGCTACCTAAGGAAGTGAAGGACCTCTATTTTAAAAACTAGAGGAATCTGAGACAAGAGAAGTTAACGAGATTATACATTCCTTTATAGGCAGAACCAATATTATCAAAATAACCATACTACCAAAACTGATACACATTTTTAATGCAATTCCAATCAAAATGCCAACTACATTTTTCACAAATCTTGGAAAAAAATCCCAAAATTTATATAGAACCAGAAGAGCCAAAGGCATCCTAAGTGATAATACCAAAGAAAGAAGTATCACAGCCTTGGATTCTAAAATTACAAAGAAACCATGAAAAACAAACAAAACAAAACATGATAGTAGCACCAGACAAGTAGATCAGAGTAACAGACTGAGATAGCAGAGACAATCATCACCACTGTCAGCCATCTCATCTTCAGTAAAGGAGCCAAAAGCACACACTGGAAAAAAGACCGCTTCTTGACAAAATGGTTCTGGGAAAAGTGTTTATCTATATGCAGAAGAATGAAACTAGACTCACGTCTTTCACCTCATACCAAAATCATATCAAAATGGACAACAGCTATTACACAAGATAATACCAACAGTCAACAGATAGGAATATTGATTATATCAACTTAAAAAGCTTCTATCCAGCAAAGAAAATCAGCAGAGTGAAGGATGGAGGGATAGAATGCAAAAAAATTTGTCAGCTACTCCTTGGACAGCAAGCTATTACCTACAATACGCATGGGAACTTAAAAAAATGGACAGGTGAAATGAATAGACAGTTCTCAAAAGAAGTATAAATGACCAACAAATACATAAGAAAAAAGTTCAGCATCTTTAGCTATCGGAGAAATGCAAATCAAAATAACACTAAGTTTCTGCCTATTCCATTAAGAATGGCTTTACGAAAAGCTGGAAAACATGGGGAGGAAAAGGGAACACGATGCAGATGCAATATTTGTGCATGTTATTCTCAAATTTAATGCAGCCAAGGTGTATCACAAATACATACTAATAGAAATGTATAAAAACTGAAAAAAATTGGCAAGGTTGGTGAGGAAAAGGAACCTTTTTTCACTGTGGGACTGTAAGCAGTCATTATGGAAAAAAGAGTATGGAGATTCCTTTGAAAACTAAAAAGAAACACACTACTTGACCCAGCTATATTTCTACTGGGTACCCTCTCAAAGAGTTAAAGACATCCCACAGCAGGTATATATGCATACCTATGTTTATAACATCAAAATTCCTGATAGCTAAACCTTGGAAGCAGCCAATATGTCCATCAGCAGATGAATGAATAAAGAATATGTGGTATATACAGACAATGGAGTACTACTCTGCCATAAAGAAAGAGAAATTAGGGTCATCTAAAGGAAAATGGATACACTTTGAGACCATTAAGCTTAATGAAACGAATCAGACACAGAAGGCTAAATGTTGCCAGTGTTTCTAATATGAGAAAATGAAACTACAAAAAAGGTAAAAGAGAAAAATAAAAGAGTAAAACAGTGATGGAATTAAAAACAAAAATTAACATAAATAGTAATAAGATAAATTTGTTTGCCAAAATATAAGTGAAATAGAAAATTTTCACAAAGCAACGGCTATAAAAACTATTTGGTACTGGCACAAAAATAGACAAGTAGACCAGCGGAACAAAACTGAGGCAGCAGAGACAAACTCAAATCCTGTCAGCTGCCCGATCTTTGATAAAGGAGCCACAAGCATACACTGGCATAAGGACAGCCTCTTCGACAAATGGTGCTGGGGAAACTGGACATCCACATGCAGAAGAATGAATCTAGGCACACCTGTCACTGTGCACCAAAATCAAATCAAAGTGGATATTAAAACTGAGACACCGAACATTCATCACTAATTAGACACCTCACTTTATTTGAACTAAGCCTGTGCTCTGTGGAATGCAGCGTGACTGCTGCATACAACCACCAGCAGTATTCTGTTATCTAAAATTCTATCTTATTTTGTTTTGTTTTAATTTGACCAGCACTTCAGTCAATTCCATAATTTTATAGGGAAAGAACTTACAGTCAAAGAAATATTTTTTAAGCAGGCCTGGCAGTACAATTCCATAATCTCAGCACTCTAGGAGGTAGACACAGAAGGATCACAAGTTTGACTTCAATCTGGGCAACTTACCAACTTGCCAAGACCCTGTCTCAAAATCAGACATACAAGTAAGCTGGAGATGTATCTCCATGTAGAAGCTCTGGCCTCAGTTGCCCAGAGACATAATTTTTTTTTGGTGAACAATTTTAATGAAACTATCGAAATCAAATCATCAATAAACTTTAAGTGTGAAAATTCTATAAATTTATATTATAGATCTAATTAAGGGTAAGCTGAATCAAAAGTGTTAAGCACAATAGTCAAGATATAGAATCAAAAGAGGAGTCCACAGATGGATGAATGAATGACATAATTGTGGTATATATGCAGAGTGGGATGTCATTAAGCCACAAAAATGAATGAAACGCTATCATTCACAGTAAAATAGATGAAACCAGGAGCCATAAAATGAACTAAGGCTGGCACAAAAAGACAGATACTACCTGTTCTCATTTATACATGAAAGTTTAAAAAGTCAGTCTCACAGAAGACTAAAATAAGTTAGTGATCACTAGAAGTTAGAGGTGGGAAGGGGGAAGGTAGAGAGAAGTAAATAGTGAGGACCATAATACAGTTAGACAGGAGTAGTAAATCCCAGTGTTCTGTTAAAAATCTGTTTATGAAATTATTATAGAATATTTTCCAAATCTATGCAATGACATAGATGACCAGGTAAAGGAGGAATTTAGAAACACAAACAGACATAGAAAAGCATTTAGAAACACAACCAGGCCAGAAAAGAACCTTTCCATTACACATCATAGTCAAATGCCAGAAATTCGAAATAAAAAGAGAATATTGAAAGCTGTTAGAAGTGTAAGGTCACTTTTGAGAGCAAACCCATCAGAATAACAGCAGATTCCCCAATAGAAACTTTAGCATCCAGGGGAGCTTGAAATAAAGTTTTCTGATGTCCTAAAAGATAGTAATTGTTAACGTGGATTACTATATGCTCAAGGTTAACCGTCAAGATCAGTGAGAAAGTAAAGGCCGTATATGCTAAACATAAACTAAAGAAATTCATGGCTATCAGGTCAGCCAGTGTTGTTGGAAGCCTGAATACAAAGTCGGAACAAAAGCAACCAACCATGAGTACAAAGGAAAGGGTAAATCTCACTGGGAGAGTAGTTAAAGATAAATAAATAAATCAAACACTGGTAAGACAAAACAATGACAGAAATTAATATACACCTCTCAATAAGAACACTTAGTGTAAACAAATGGCCTTAACTCCAAATAAAAGACACAGATTGGCATACTGGATTTTTAAAAAAGGAGCCATCTATCTGTTGTCTGCAAGAAACATACCTCATCTACAAAGACACACACAGGCAGAAAGTGAAGTCTGGAAAATGATATTTCATGGAGCTAGAGCCTGAAAACAAGCAGGAATATCTAAACTTATTTTCAACAAAGCCAACATAAAGCCAGAAACAGGTGAGAAAAGACAAAAAGGGTCACACGATGGTAAAGTGAACGTCTCATTAAGGAGAAATGACAATTTTAAACATATATACACCAAGTGTCAGCAAACTCAATTCATAATAACGAGCACTACTTGATGTGAAAGGACAGAGAGTCACCTGTGTGATTGTAGTGAGGGACGCCAATACCCCGCTCTCAGAAACAGATCAACAAACAAAATATCAACGAGAAATATCAGAGTGAACTAGAACATACAGAGAATGGATCCAAGGGATCCTACAGAATGCTTCATCCAGCAACAACAGCCCTCAGGACCTTCTGTAACCAGACCATGAAGCAAGTCCCAGCACAAGAGCAATGAAATAATTTCTTGTAGCCTATAAAATCACAATCAAATAAATAGAAATTAACAGTGAAAGAATCTATATACACACACAGGGAAATTGCATAATGCATTCTAAAAGATAAATGGGTCACAGGAGAAATGAGAGGAGAAATTTTTAAATTCCTAGAATCAAGGGTTGGAAGAATAGCATAGTGGTTAGAGCTCTTCCCTTACAAGCACAAGGACCTGTGTTCAACTACCCAACAGCACATCAGCTGAGCATGGTGGCACATGCCTGTAATCCCAACACTTGGGAGGCTGAGGGAGGAGGATTGCTGTGTGTTCCAAGTTAGCCTGAGCTACACAGTGAATTCACAACCAGTCTAGACTACTCTGGTCTCAAAATATTCCTAGAATCAAAAGATCATAAAAATGCAACTACCAGAATTTGTATGACACAATGAAAGTAGCTCTAAGAATAACCTGAGTACTTATATTTGAAAAAACAAACAAACAAAACAGAATGAATGATTCCAAGTAAATAACCTAATGGTACATTTCAGGGTGCCAGAAAAAACAATAACAAAGCAAATCCACAACCATTAGAAGAAAAGAAATAAAGAAACTAATTAACATTGAGACTAAAATATATGAAGCATCATTGAATCAAAATTGGTTCTTATAAAAGAGGGAGAAAGCCAACATTAGCAGATTTTAAGATGAAAAAAGGCAAAGTTAAAATAAATGTTACTGAATTCAGAGGATTATTAAAATTATTTTGAAAACATGTATTCTAATAAATCAGAGAATCTATAAGAAATGGTAAAATTCAAAGCATTAGAAAATGGAAAAGATAAAAAATGATTAATACAAAAATAAAGATAGAGGATAAAATATAGAAAACTAAAAACAGAAACAGTTGGGAAAGGTGGGTAAAGAGTATAAACAGTAGAAATTTTGAACATTAAGTCATTTTATAACTTGGTACTTTTATAACATGGAAAATAATGATGGATGTGAATTTTCTTCATATATATAAACTAACTCAGTAAACAGTGAGTAATGTTAAATGACTCCAGCCAACACTTTCAAATAGTTGTTAACAAGGAAATCACAACTGCTGAGGGATTAAAAAACATAGATGTTCATTATTACTGATGAATATTGTAGGCACAAGCCTTAAAAGAAATCCTCCAAACACTTCAGTCCCGGAGGCTGATTATAAAAATATGGAACAATTAAGTGAAAGCACATGTCACTTGTTTCATGCTCCAAAAGAGGTCACTACAATCATGTCCACTTAACAAGTGTTCCTAAGTAAAATGTTCTAAAATAGTCAACAAAAATACTAGAAGAAAAACACTAGAAGAACCATTAGCTACTTGAAAAGTGAGACTCAAACTTTCTACCTTTGCGACATAATGATTTGAAGACAACAAAGTTGGGACACAGTAAGATGAAATGACCTCTTGTGCCCATGCTACATGCACAGTTGCTATGTCCACACAACAGAGATGGATCCAGAAAGCGTCCCTGGACTCTCTGCCTTCACACCATCCCTCCTGCACACGAGGACTGATAACCCGGACCCTAGTGCGAGGCCCGGCTGCCCTGAGTCGTTCCCAAGGATGCAA
>PVKB01008110.1:0-21539 GCA_004027205.1 Ctenodactylus gundi | reverse complement strand
TCAGAAGCAGAAGGTGAAACATCGGACGGTCTCTCTGATATGAGAGACCCAGACCACAATCATCCCATGGGACTTTAAACGAAAGACAAAGGGAAAGAGAGGAATGGGGAGGGGGCGGGGGGGGGGTGAAGGGAGGGAAGGAGGATAGGGGGAGGGACAAAAGGAGAGCAGGAAAGCCCTTGTCACTTTGACAAGGAAAGTATGTGCACAAAATGCTCAACTCCATTGTAAACATTAAATTCTGCACTTGTACATATCAATAAAATGGGGGGGGGGAGCAAAACACTACAAAAAGCACAAAGAATATGTTCAACAAAATTATAGTGAAAATTCCCCAAATCTAGAAAAAGAAATTAATATTGAGCTACTCCAAGTAAGTAGAACACCGAAGCGGACCAGAAAACAGCCTCTCCACAACACAGCATAATCAAAATTCTAGACATTCAACACAAAAAAAGAATACTAAATGCTGCAAGAGAAAAACAGAAAGTAAATTATGAAGACAAACCCATCAGAGTAACTGCGGATTTCTCAACACATACCAGCATGTCATGGAATGAAATCAAGTCCTAAAAGAAAGCAAGTAATGATCCAGACTAAGGCAGCAAAATTATTCTTCAAACTAGAGGGAAAAACAAAAAGTTTTCATGATAAATAAAACCTTAAGAAATTTATGACCACCAGACCAGCATTGCAGAAAAAATACTTTAAGGTATCTTAGAAAGAAATAGGGAGACTAATAGCACAAAAGAACACAGAGAAAAGGAAAGAATAATAAGAGGAGAATAATGTAATAATAGTGTAGAACAAACAATCAACACTGAACCATCATAATGATATGGCATATAGCAAATAGACCACTATCAAGCTTAAATCTTTTTATCAAAAGACACAGATGGGAGAATAGACCAAAAAACAAAAACCAATGATTTGTTGCTTGCCAAAGACATACATTACCCACAAAGAAACACACAGACGGAAAATATACGGATGGAAATTATTAACTATATGCAATTAGACCATGAAAACAAACAGGGATAGGTACACTATTCTCAGACATAGCAGATTTTAAGCCAAAATAGATCAGAAAAGACAAAGATGGATATTACATGCTGTTTAAGAGGAAAACCCAACAGGAGAAAGGCATCCAGCTTTGTAAAATAAAAACTGCTGCACATGAAAGGACAAACAAGCCCCAATACAATTATGGTAGGAAACTTAATTACCCCTCACTATCACAAATAAACAGGTCAATTCCACAAAAAAACAAAGAAATATTAGAGTTAACTACACTATGGAACAACTGGACTTAACCAATACTTACAGAGTGCTCTATTCAACATTAGTAGAATTCACTTTTTTCTCAGCAGTGCATGAGACATTTTCCAAAATAGACCATTTTATAGACCATAAGGCATATTTACATAAGTATGAAGAAACTGAAATAATTCCTTATAGACTTTCAGGTCGTACCAAAATAAAGATAGAAATCAACAGAAAAAGAGACTATAGGAACTATACAAATAAACGGAGACTAAATGATTTATTATTGAACAAACAATAGTTCACAGAAGAAACCAGACAAGAAATTAAAAACTTCTTAGACTCAAACAACGATGGGAGTACATCATACCAAAACCTGTGGAACCCAATGAAAGCAGTACTCAAATAAACCATTTAATGATGCACCTCAAGGTCCAACAGAAACAAGAACTATCTAACCCAAAAGTAGAAAAATAAATGATAAAGATCAGAGCAGAAATTAATAAAATAAAAATTAAAAAATCAATGAATTCAAGACTTGGTTCTTAGATCAAATAATCCAAAGCAGGGAAGAAATAGCCTATATCAACGTAATTGGAAATGAAAAAGGTGAAATTATAATGAACACTGCTGAAATTCAGAGGATTATATGGAACTACAAATTGAAAAACCTGGAAGAAATGAAAAAATTACTAGACACATACAAAATACCAAAATTAAACCAAGAGGATATAAAAACCTTGAATAGACCAATAACAAGTACTGCAATTGAGGTAGTAAAAATGTTTCTACCTGTGAATAAAAAGCCAGGACACAACAGATTCACTGCAGAAATCTACTAGTGCTTCAGAGAAGAGCTACCATCAATATTCCTCAAACTGTTCCATGAAATTGAAAGAAAACATTGCCAAACCTGGTCCCAGAAGCTAGTATGTCCCTGATATCAAAAAAGTCAAAGACTTAACAAAGAAAGAAAACTACAGGTCAGTTTTCTTGATGAACACACTCACAGAAATCCTCAAGATACTGGCGAACAGAATTCAACCAACTATTAAAACATAATCATGCACCATGATCAAGCTGGCTTCATCTCAGGGATACAAGCATGGTTCAACATACATAAAAGCAATGAAAAAAATTACATGATCATCTCAATAGATGGAGAAAAAGATTTTGACAAAATAGAACATCCTTTCACAATAAAAATTTTGATAAAAACAGGTATAGAAGGATCTGACCTCAAATTAATAGAAATCATTTATAACAAAATTACTGCCAAAATTATACAAATTAGGGAAAAACTGAAACCACTTGCCCTTAATTCAGGAACAGGAGAAGGCTGTCCATTCGCATTGTCACTTCCAATATTGCACTCAAAACCCAAGCCAGCGCACTCAGGCAAGAGAATGAAATACGGGGCATATATACTGAAATAGAGTAAGTCAAATTATCCTTATCTGCAGATGATGTAATTCTCTATATGGAAGAACCCAAAATCTCCACAGAGAATTAGAACTAATTAACAAATTCAGCCAAGTTGCAAGATACAAAATTAATACAAAAAATTATTAGAATTCCTCTACATTAACAATGAACTCACTGAGAAAAGCTGAGAATAATCCAATTCTCAAATAACTTTTCAAGAAATTAAAACATTTAAGACTAAACCTAGCCAAAGAAGCAAAAGACTTTCACAACGAAAACTATATTATCTTGAAAAAAGAAACTGGAGAACATTAGAAAATGGAAAGACATCCACTGTTTCTGGATAGGCAGAATGAATATTGTCAAAATGGCTATACTTCCAAAACTGATATACATATTCAATGTAATTCCTATTAAAATACCAACAACATTTTTCACATAACCAGAAAAAAACAAACCTAAACTTCATACGGAAAGAAAAGAGACCCAGAAAAGACAAAGCAGTCCTGAACAGGACAAAAGCAGGTGGCATCAGGATTTCAGACATTAAGTTACGTTCCAAATCACAGCAATGAACACTGTCTGGCACAAAAGCAGACAGGTTGGCTAAGGGAACAGAAATAAGCATGCAGAGTTCATCTCAAATATCCTCAGCTATCTGTTCGTTGACAAAGGGGCCAAAGGCGTACATTGCAGAAAGGTCAGCCTCTTCAAAAAATAGTGCTGGAAGAACTGATTGTTCACATTCAAAAGAATGAATCTTGATTCACATCTATCGTCATGTACTAAAGTCAAATCAAAGTGGATCAAAGACCTAGATATTAAAAAAGAAACACAGAATCTCCTTGAGGACAAAAAGGTGAAACTCTTAAAGATACAGGTATAGACAAGGACTTTCTCAATAGAACACCTGTTGCAAAAGAACCCCTGGAATTAACAAATGGGATTACACCAAACCAAAAAGCTTCCGCACAGGGGAAACACACTGGTAATTCTCTCTCAGACAGCAGGAGCTTTTACATCTCTATCTTTGTTTCTTTAAAAGAAAAAAGAAGATGTTATTTAACACCTTGGAAAAAAAGTTTATTTGCACACAAAGGAAACAGTTAACAGAGTAAATAGAGAACCAACAGAATGGGAAAAAAATTTACCACCTACACTTAGGACAGGAGGCTAATATGCAGAATACACAAAGAAATGAAGAAAAATAGACTCCTCAAAATCAAAGACTGAATTAAATATAGGTAATTGAAACAGACAATCCTCAGAAGTACAAATGGCCAATGAATATACGAAAAAATGTTCAATATCCTTAATTATTAGAGAAGTGCAAATCAAAACAACACTGAGATACAATCATATCCCACCCAGTGCAGACTTTTTAAATCAGAAGATCAAAAAGCAGTAGATGCTAGCAAGGCTGAGGGGGGAAAGGATCTCTGTTACATTGCTGGTGGGATTGTAAGCTGGTACAACCATTATGGAAAGCCATAAAGAGATTCCTCCAAAAACTAAAAATAAGTACTCCATTTGATTTAGTAGTACCTCTTCTGAATACTTTTCCAAATAAGTTAAACACACCCCATAACAGAGATACATGAGTATCCATGTTTATAGTAACACAACTAATAACAACTAAATCATGGAAGATGCCAAAATATCCCCCAACAGACCAAAAGATAGAGAAAATGTACTATCTATGCACAATGAAGTACTACTCTGCCATAAAGACAAATTTTGGTCATTTGTTAGTAAATAAATACAACTTGAAGCCATTATGCTTAGTGCAGTGCATCAGACTCAGAAGATTACATATCACATCTGATATGAGAATCCCATTCTCTAATATATATTAAAGAAACCCAGAGTATAGTTAAATAATAGTCAAACTGGTGAGAGTTTGTAAGTTAGGGGGATGAGAAAGGGGATGGAAAGGAAAGAAAGAAGAAGGGAAAGGAAATATGAAGGTGATGCAGTATATTTGTGCACAAAATTCTCAAGTTTATTGTAGCCATTGTGCACTGGAAATAAATACTAACAAAAAAGGAGAAAACAAAGAACTCAAAAATATTGTCCTCCAAATGACCCAATCAAAAAAGCAGGAAAAGGGAATTGAATAAACATTTCTCAAAACAAATGTACAAATGGCCAGTATGTACATGAAAAAATGTTAGTCATTAGGGAAATGAAAATCAAACCAAGTGAGAGATTTCAACTTATCCCAGTCAAAACGGCTATCATTAAGGACACTAAAAACAGTAAATGCTGGAAGTGGGGACAAAGAAAAACTGTTGGTGGTAATGTCATCTAGTATAATCACTATGAATATCAGTATGGAGCTGCCTCTAAAAATCTAAAATGAGAAGTTTCATTTGATCGGGATATACTTCTCCAGGGGGCATTCCCAAGGAAATCAGAGACACATACCTAAGTGACACATCCATACCCATATTTATAGCGGTGCAATCACAACAGCTAAGCTCTGGAAACAGGGTGGATGTCTGTCAAATGATGACTGGATAAAGAAAATGTAATATATAGGCACAATGGTGTATTATTCAGCCACCCCAAAGAATGAAATCATGTTATTTCCTGGGAAGTGGATGGATATTGAGATCAGAATGCTAGGTAAAATAAGCCAGACACAGAAAGTTATAGATGGCATAGTTACTCTTACATGAAAAATCTAAAATATAAATCAATAAATAACTCAGATGGTAGGAAACAAGAAGGCATAATTTTGAAGAACAGGAACACTGCCAGAGGAAAAGAAGCGGTTAAAAAAAAAGGGCAGATAATAAGTTGAAAATAACCAGGGTATCTTACATACAAGTACCAATTCTCCAAAATTAATATCACTAATCTGTACTGGAAACATACACAACAAAAAAGATGCTAAAGGCACATGTTTTCACTTTATAGAAAACTTCAACATTCAGTTTTAAATATGAACAATTTAAATATGTGCAGCTTTATAAGGAAAAACATATTTTGTTTAAAATGTTCCTTTCAAATAGTTACCAGTTATTAAGTAATTAAGAGCTATTGTCTTGCTACTTCCACTCATTCTTATTAAATGATTGTGTCATATTTTTTTAATCTGGAAAAACTGTGCTAGAGAAGAAAACTAAAAAATAAGGATTAACAACCCACTCTAAATTTAAAAAGTCCCTCAAAAACAGCTTACAAGAGTTGGAACTGTTACCCTACCAAACAGCACAGTGATCAACGAAGAGAGACCACATTTTTACTCTAATGACCACTGGCCAATTATTTAACATTTATGACTATCCTCATGAGGATTAAATGAGACCACCAATGTTCGTCTTCAGCTCAGCATCTGATACATGAAGACTGCAATAACTACTAGCTGCTGCTACAAACATCTCTTGTCAAAACTCAGATCTGACCGCGTCATGGCCTGGACTGAAAATTCTTAAACAGAGACCTTACAGAAACTTTTGTTTGGCCCACACAGCATTTTTCTTTTAAAAATTGTTGTTAACAATTAAAAACCATGAGATTTTTAATAAATTCACATAAAATTCCAACTCCCAGCCTCTCTTTTTCATGTCATAGTTTGGTAGTACGGGGTCCACATTCCCAGAGAGCAATAATCAGTGCAAGCAATTTGTGTGCTAAATTTACCACAGTTCTCTCAAAGCCTATTTGCTCTTACATCTAATCAAAATTAAACTGAAAAACTTCACAAGATACTGTCTTCATTTAATAATATAATTAATTTCATTACATGTCTTAGTAGTTCAATAATTTTTATTGCTGAGAAAAATTCCTTTGTGTAGATGTACCCTGTTTAATTTATCCATTCATCACTTTTAAAATACTTGTTTTGCTAGTAATTTGAAGCTGTTTCTAAAAATGCAGCTATTCAAACTAAGTTTATCAGAGCAAATAAAATATTGGAAGGAAGATTACTACTGCGGCTTAATTTTTACTTTTTTTTCCTGCTCTTCAGGACAATCTGGTCCTCAATTCACTATGTAACCCAGGCTGGCTTAGCGCTCATAGCAGTCCTGTCTCAGCCTGCACCATCGTGTCTAGCTATCACACCCAGCTATTAACGCAGTGCTGGAGAACTGAACCTCTTCCCCAACTACCCTCAGACCTGTCACCTGAGCTATGTCCCTAGCCTCTTACATTTTACTCCTAATTAGCTTTTAGAATAAATTCAACTAACTTTGAAAATTCATATAGTAGAACTGTGATTAAAAGTCCTGTTTATCCATGACTAAATAATAGAAATATTTATGTTATAATTTGTTGAAAGATGGATATTATTTTTAATGTAAAAGTTAAGAAAAACTGTAAGAACTACAGAAAAGCCCATATGCTACCAAACCTGGGATGAATCAAAAGGCCATTTACTAAATGTTATGGTTCTATGGTTCTATTCTTCTGTGATTTACTTCAAAACTTACTTTCCTCCCTCTTTGATGGCTTTCCTGCACTCATGTGGGTCAGGTCAGCCATGGTACGGGGAGGACTGGTAACCCCAGGCTTGATGTGACGGGCATGCTGCTGTCCCCAGTG
Organism: Ctenodactylus gundi; assembly: GCA_004027205.1. Lineage (NCBI taxonomy): Eukaryota > Metazoa > Chordata > Mammalia > Rodentia > Ctenodactylidae > Ctenodactylus > Ctenodactylus gundi. The sequence goes on along the minus strand of PVKB01008110.1, from coordinate 14,300 downwards.
AGCCACTCCTCGGCTGACATCCAGGGTTAACTGGATCATACGGTTGATGGCTTGTTGAATGTCATCCAGACTGGGAACCATGACCTGAGAAAACCAGAAGTCAGTGCACACAACTGCCGGCAAATACAACTCATCTCTCAGATAAGTTTAGTCTTAATATTGTACTTTTAAATATACATTACCAAGATACCAGTGTATTTACAAATACTTACCACATTAGGAATTGCAAGATGTACTTCAGTTTTTATAAAGGAAACAGTATCATCTGGCTGTTTGTGTCCGTACTGGCTGTGATAAGAGGAACATTTGGCTGATAAGTCTTAGTTAATATACTGCACAATCAACCTGTTATGCTACGAGTTTCAATACTAAAAATAAGACTTTTTAAAATATCAAATTATACCAAGAGCATATTACTTATAATAGAACCACAAATTTTAGGGAACTAAAAGTACAGTGATTTACTATTCTTAGAAGTAAAATACTAATCTGAATGCATTTTCTAGTATTTGGTTGTGCCTCTGTCTCAGGTGTAACCACTTAACAATATTCACGGAAGGTACTTTGTCCTCAGTCCTGGGATAATGCAGGATGAGATCATCCCCCCCAAAAAAGGCTATTTCAAGACTTTTTATATGAGGTATGACAAATTAGTAAATGTTTACATTTTTCAAAAACTTCTTACAGAACTGGTATATTACTCAGCAGTTACAGTGCTTGTCTAGCAAGCGCAGGCCCTGGATTTGATTCCTCAGCACCACATAAGCTGGGGGTGGTGGCATGTGACTATAATCCCAGCACTTGGGAGGCTGAGGCAGGAGGACTGCTGTGAGTTCATGAGTTTGAAGCCAGCCTGGGCTATGTATTGAATGCAGGACCAGTCAGAACTATACAGTGAGACCCTTCTCAAACAAAAGCAAAAGAAAAATAACAAAAAACAAACTTATTAGAGTAAAAGTCACATCACCACTAATCTCCCTCAAAATAGTCCCCTTGCTTTGAACAACCTGTCCCATCATTCTTGCTACTTTCTGAAGCAGTTCTGGAAAGTTCTGTCAGTGAACGTCTTTAGCGTCACTGTTGTAGGCGCCTCAGCGCCATGAACCAACTCGAACGCTTTCCTCTCGTGGTCATTTTTGACTTGGGGTAAAGCCACGAGTCCTACAGTGCCAGGTCTAGTGAATACCACAGATGAGGGAGCACCACAGGGTCTGTACGAGCCTGCTTTTCCACTGGGTGGCACACAGCAGTGGCATTCACTGTATTTTTAAAAAATCATACCTAAAAAGGTATTCACAGAAGAAATCTCTTCAGAACTGCTTCAGATAATGGCAAGAGGGGTTTGGGATGTAGCTCAGTGATTAAAGCGCCTGCCTGGCAGGCACAGGCCCTGGTTAAATTTCATGGCACCACATGAACCAGGTGTGGCAGTTCATGCCTGTAATCCCAGTACTTGGGATGACTGCTGCCACGTGTTCGAGGCCAGCCTGGGCTACATAGTGAGTTCAGAATCAGTCTAGACAACAGGGCGAGACTGTGCCTTAAAAAAAAAAAAAAAAAAAAAAAGGAAAGAAAGTGGCTAGGAATACCGAATAAGTGTGCTTGCAGCAGAGAGGGTGCTTTAAGGGAAACTTACTGAAATAAAATGTGTTTCTTATTGAAATAAAAACTTTAAACATTCACCATATATTTTCATCACATCAAGAATGCTTTTCTACAAGACCAAACAGAAGTTTTCTGGTCAATTTTCCCTCAAACTGGTTTTAAAACAGTATCATTTGTATATAAACACAAATACCTCTACCTAGTAATGAGGGCACACACAGAGCTGCAAATCAGTACGGCTGTCTCCTTAGGTTCTGACTTGTATTAGCTTTTCACTATTGTGATAAAACACTCAAGAATAAGAAAGGAGAAAGGATTTATTTTGGGCTCATAATTTCAGGGGTTTGCAGCTCATGGTTGCATTATTTACCATTTTTTAGGTGAGGCACAGAAATCACGGGAGAAGGACGTAGCCCAGGTACCTACACATCTCATGGCAGCCGAGAAGCAGAAAGGGAAGCAGCCCTGCGAGGAAGGAGTTGAGGGGCAGACACAGGCCTGGGGTCCTGCTCCTGGGGTCCACTGCCTTGGTGAGGCTCCACCTCCTGCTTCCACCAAATTATGATCTCATCCTGGGTGAATCCATAGATTAAGTGACATCCCTGAAGATCCTATAATGTCTCAAGGCCCATCAGTTGGCAACAAAACCTTTCACACATGAGTTTTGGGTGACATTTCAAATCCAAACTACAACAGAATTCTACCCATATCCTACATAAAAATACTTTTAAAAATACAGGCTTTTCATTTTCTTTTTCTCTGGAATGCAAGACGTGCTGTGATTGCTGAAAAGTATCTCCGTTTGTAAGCACAAGCAGATGGGGCTGGGAACCACAAGAAGTACCCATGAGCCACAGTTCAAATTACAGATCTCACTTTCAGCACTCAAAACAAGTAGTTCCCCGAAAAAAGAAAAAGTAGAAGAGCTCTATGAACTAACAGCAAAGAGGCGAACAAAAGCCCCCGATTCTGAGTCACTCTGTGCAATGTAAGGCGCACCTACTGGACGAGACGAGGCGGAGGAGGGTGCAGCCTGAGAGTGGAAAGAGCTCCCCAGGTATAAAAGAGCAGCTGAAAAAGAAAAAAAGAAATTGAAACAAGAAATGTTAAATGTCTTTTACACAATGACAGTGCTGGAAAAAAAAAAGGCAGGCTAAGGACTCACGTAATGTGGTATTTAGTTCTCTGAAATCTTTGGCTTTTTGAGATACAGGAGGAATAAAGTAAGAGGTGAAAATAATATTTATGAAAAGCCAAAATAACTACAATAAAATGGCCTTAGAAACAAACAAACTAAAAGAGCAGCTGAGCCAGAAGAGGTGGTGCCAGGTACCACAGCTGATCGTTCAACGATTTACTGGGAAACCAGCGGGTCAGCCTCGGGAATTCTCCAGAATTTCAGAGACAAAATCCAAAGAGACAGAAATAAAGAAAAAGCGAAAGGCAAAATGAGTAAGGCTGACCAAATGCTCAGCGCATGCCACGAACACCTGGTGCTTCCAAACACCTTCCACAAATGAACACGTTTCATCCCCAAGTTGACTCTCTGAGGCAGACAGCATGAATATCATTTCCAGTTTTTAGATGAGGAAACCCAGGAACAGAGAACATGCAGAGAGCCATGCAGCTCAAAAGGAGCCATTACTTCCATTCATGGTATGAGTCATCTATAGGAATGATACATTACAGAAAGCCCTCCCTTAATCTGAAGAACTGAGTTATTCTACATCTTGAAAATATTTCTGTGTGCCTGACAGGATTAATGAAACTAGAAAAAACCCTTGTGACTATTGGAGAGATTATGTCAATCAGAGGCAATCAGGAACCTTGCCTAAAGTGGGAATTGAGAACTAGCCTGCATTAGAGTGTGAGTGATTTGTGGGCCAGTGAATGAAGGAAAAGCACCCACCCAGATGTGGGAGGGCCAACTGGAACTCCCATGGTATAAAAGGAAGGAAGAAGGAAGACTGATACAGCCTCTTCCTCTGCGAAAGCTCTCGCCTTCACAACTGTCTGCAAACACCGACTCGCGACACACTGCAGATCTTCATCACAGATTTGCTCCAGTCTCGACTTGGGCCTGTCTGCCTGCTGCCCATCTTCACCTGCCGATCTTCAGTCTCCAGTCTTCGCCATTGTTCTTTAAACAGTGAGATCCACAGCAGACTCTCATCAGCTGTCCTGCAGTCTCGGACGGGATATCTACTTCGCGGCTGAGCAGCCATCGGACAGGTCAGCTCTTGCACACGCAGCCTTCCTAATAGATCTTTTTTGTTATAATTTCTATAAATTCTTTTAAAGGAACCCAAACTAATAAAGACCTATACCTAGATATTCAATTTGTGAATTTCAAGAATAAAAGAGAAATTCCATTAGCACCAAAATAAGTACTTAGGGAAGGAAAATCAGATTAGCAGCAAAAATCTCACCTGAAAACTGAAAAGAAGCCAGAGGAGGAATGTTTGTGGGTGTGGAAGAAACAGACTGTGATTCAGGAAGACCAAACTAATGTCCACACATGAGAATAAGATAAAGACATTTTAGACAAGACAAGAGTTTTGGTTATTATCCCTGTGTATACCTCTTCAAAAATTACTTCAACATGCAGAACTTGTAAATCAATGTGGCATGGTGAGTTCCCTTTCCAAAAGCACTTCCTTGTGCCAAACACATCACAATCGTGAACTGAGTATAAAAGATGTGCTAATCTTAAAACAAGATAAGCATCTCCATGAATCACAAGTGGACCAGAAACAAAAGGATAGTCTTTTGTTCCTAAGGGTCTAGTTTCAACGGGGACAGTGACAGCAGGAAAGGTGGCTTTTGTGCAATTTGAGGGCAGACAGTACTCCATGTGAGACTGGTAAGCTCACTGCTTAAAGCCCAAAACAAGACGATGGTCCCCTACTCCCATCCTACCCCTACCTCACTATGAATAGAGCCAAAACAGCAAGGCAGTTTGTCAACTTCCTGCCTGAGGCTACAGCTTCCCAGAACTTGGAAGCCAGTGGTGACGTAGCAAATCCACACCTTTACTGATGAACAACCAAGTGGGCTCACCTGTATGTCCACTGGCTGGCCTGAAAACAGTTAAGGCCTGGATCTGGACTCAACGCTCCCTGGATAACTTGAGTATGAAAGTGAAAATCCCACTAGGTAGGAGGGAAGGGAGAAAAGGCATAGACGCACACAGCTCACACACTAAGATCTCAATAGGCATGAACATTCTAAGAGTACTGGAGAGAGCAAAAGGAACCAAAAATTCGAAGAGAAACTCCCTCTAGATAAAATTCACTGTACAGAAGTATAAAAAGTTCTTAGGTATATTGGGAATATTCAAAAGCATAAATTAAGTCTGTCTTCCAAATAAAGATTTAAAATACAGATAAACTTCTAAGTTAACAACATAGAAATGATATAATATCTGAAAAACAGGGAAAAAATTACTTATGTAAGTATTTATTTATTTAGTGAGACAGAGTATTGCTCTGCAGCCCAGACTGGTACTGAACTCACTATGAAGTCCAGGCTGGCCTCAGACTCATAGCAATCCTCCTGTCTCAGTCTCCCAAGTACTGGTATTACAGGCGTGCGCCACCACGCCTAGCTTATGTGATGCTGAGGAATCGAACTTCGGTACTTAGCACTTGACTTAAGCGCTTTAACCTATGAGCCATTCCTCCAGCCTTTACTTAAGTATTTAAGATGCCATAGATAACAATCTTTCCAGCAGCTATATAAATGCTTGTCCTATAATATTTGTACAGACAAAAAATGGCAGAAAAATGAATATAGGACAAAGCAATTATGAAGGACACTCCCACATGCAAGATGACCAACTGTCCAGCAGCCAAGGTGACTCTGGCATGTCACTCAGACTGGACAATGCCCTTCATTAGCCACATGCGAGATGACCACATGCCCAGTAGGCCCAAAACAGTTCTGGTGCTCTGGCGTGGCACTGAGACTGGACAGTACCCTTCATGGGCCACATATGAGGTGACCACATATCTTGGATGCCCAGAACAGTCCCAGCAGCTCCGGCAGGGCACTCAGACTGGACAGGGCCCTTCGTGAGCCACATGTGAGATGACCACACGTCCCACAGGTCCAAAACAGTTCCAGTGGTTCTGGCGTGGCACTGAGACTAGACAGGGGCCCTCATGGAGCCACATGTGAGATGACCACACGTCCGGTATGCAGAGAAGAGTTCCAGGTGACTCTGGTAGGGCACTCAGACTAGACAGGGTTCCTCATGCGCCACATGTGAGATGACCACACGTCCAACAGACCCAGAACCATTCCAGAGGCTCTGGTGTAGCACTCGTACTACTGGACAGGACCCCTCGTGGGCCAAAGCTCCTTGGCTACAACAATCGGCAACGCACTCCCTGCATTCAGTCATTGCGAGTTCCACCATAAAGAAACGAAGGAATATCCCATGTGCGGTAACTGAAAAGGAAACTGCTGAGGCCTTTCCAGAATTAAGGAAAGCTGCAAGCTCTCAGATGGCAAGCGCACGGAGAACAAAGCAGGCTGAACAAGGACACATCCTCACCAGGTAAGAAGCTGCAGAAACGTCAAAGATGAAAAATATTTAGACAGACTCAGTGCAAGCATCTCAGCAACGATGCAACCCAGGAAGAAACGAAGAGATACCTTCAAGCTGCTGAGGGACAAACTAAAAAAAGCATCTCAGACTGACAGAGAAAAATAAGGCAATTCATCTCTCAACAAACCCTCACTACAGAATCAACAGGACACGAAAATGCCGGCCCTCCAGGGATTTCACAGAATATGCTAGTAAATAAATCTTATCTTTGTTCAAAAACAAAGGCAAACAAAAATGGTAACAATACAACAGGTGGAGTGTAGAGAGGAAAAGGCTGCCAGGGCCTCTGTCATCAGAGATAATGCTGGGAAACTGCCCAACTACAGAAACCATCTTATTTCTAAAGCTAACTATGTACATTCTAAATAGAAAGATAATCAGTTAAAGAACTGAAGCACTGGGAAGAGAATAAAAAAGTTAAATGAACAAGGAAAAGGATAGTCAAAAAAATTAAATGTCATAATTCAAGAGTAAACACATTTTGCCAAGAGTGACTACTTTTGTTAGTATTTGTGACAAACAATAGTCACATTAAACTTGAGAAATTGGTGCACACACATGGAATCATATTTTTTAAATTACAATAAATATGAGCAAATTAAATTCACTAATAAAGGCAGACAATCAGGTGTAATGAAAATAATCATGCACTTTCAATAGGTAAAGCTGTAAACTACAGACAGACATAAATGAAGTCACTGAAGCAGACGTACTACAAAGTTAGGAAAGCAAACTTAATGATGGACAAAACTGATATTGGTAAAGAAGTTCACTGCGGAAAAATGAAAGAAATGCTGCTTTTAGCAAACTTAGCTACTATGACCTTGGATGCACTGAACTACATAGCTTTAGAAGATATTGAACAAAAACAGGTGTTAACAATAATTTGACCAGTCTGCAATCACACAGGCAGATTTTTTAAAGTATTGCTAATAAAGTTAAAAACTCATGAACAACCAAGGAATAAGTCTCATAAAAATATGCGAAGGGGCTGGAGGAACAGCATAGTGATGACAGTGCATGCCTAGTAAGAGCAAGGCCCTGAGTTCAACTCCCCGAACCACATAAACTGGGCATAGTGGCTCACACCTGTAGTCCCAGCACTTGGGAAGCTGAGGCAGGAGGATTGCTTTGAGTTTAAGGCCAGACTAGGTTACATAATGAGTTTAAGACCAGCTTGAACTATGAAGTGAGACCTTGTCTCAAAAAAAGAAAAAAAGAAAAAGAAAAAAAGAGAAAAGAAATGGCAAAATCTATAAAACTTTACTATTAAAAAGGTATTAAAAAGGTTTATATAAGTACACAGGTAATACAGAATTCTGAATGAAGTGCTCAATATTTATAAAAATGCCAATTTACTCCAAAAGCAAGCTGAGTTTTCAACAATTTTACTAGATAACTAACTAGCAGAAAACCTTTCTCTTATACCACACTAAGCATATAAATCAATAGCATGTACAATAAATCTCTAAAGGTAAAAGACAAAACTATAAAGCTTTTAGGAGATTATGAAGTAATAATTTCCTCAAAATGACATAAAATCACTCAGAAAAAGATAAATCTGGCTACTTTACATAAAAAAATAAAATTTAAAGAATGTTAAATTTAACAAAAGAAAAAGAAAAATAAAGTAATGTAAGAAAGAACTGAGATTTTTGCTATATTATCATCAACAATGTAATATATTGAAAATATTTATGACTCTTCTACTCCAATAAAAAAGGTCAAAACCCCACAAATTTGAAGAAAAGACGAAAAACAAATGGCCCACAAATTGTATATATATATATATATATATAAAATCTCATCAGTAACTAGGAAAATGAGAATTTAAACACAGAGATGCCATTTTTGCCCCTGCTTATGATAAAGGAATATTTTAATTCAGTGATACTATGAGGATGAGGAGCCATGAACACTTGCGTGACAGCAGCACCCGTTGCAATGGTGTGTGTGTGCATCCTCTAGTACCCAGAACCACTCTTAGCAGATGTAGCAGGAGACAGGTGCCAAGCACATTCACAAAGGCTTCGGTCATATCACATCAAACTGATAACAACCCAGATGACCTCATAGACAAACAGACTATACATGCTCCAATGATACACAAGTGAAAATAACCCATGGTGATATAAATGAATCTTAAAACATAGTACTGAGCACAGACAAACACAGGTTGTGACTGATTATGAATGTGAATACCTGGTAAGCTATAAAGGAAACTAAATTCATAACGAACACCAAGTTGAGGATCACAATTACCTTCAGGACCAGGCAAGGGGCTGGAAACCTTCCTTATCTCAACCTGAGTGCTAGGAGTATGGTCATTCATCTGCTCACCTTTCTTAATATACTATACAAAGTTTTTAGATGGCATTTTATGAGTGTCATATTTCAAATTTTTAAAAATTAAATTAATTAAGAAATACTACTAGAATTATATTATTGTGGGTAGAACCACCAGGCATAGTTTTAATTTACCTCGTAGCAAATATTCTTCTTTTCATTGTGTCCAAAGATAAGCGTGTAGCTTTTTGAAGACTGTCCAGTAATTGATGAGAGAAAAATGCAAAGACTTCTTTACATTCCTGTAATAAGAAATCATACTACATTTGGTACACAAAAATTGATATCACATCTTCCAAAGCAATAAGAAAGTATTATATGTGATACATAAAAGGCAAGAAATAAAAAATATAGAAAATTTACTATGATTACACTGTAGATATAAAGAGGAATAAATTCAATTCTACATTATTCTCTGAGGTTTTTTTTTTTACAACATATGAAGTGTGCTTATATAAACACCCTAGCAAACTAGGAGGACTTACTCAAAAATCAAGCTCAAAAACTATTTTAAAGTATCAAGATTTGCTTAAAACTCAACAATTAACTAAACAAAATCAAAGAACTTCTAATACAGTGCATTTCTCACAACTCAGGGGCATGGCCACAGGAGGATGACATGACTTCATCTTCAAGAAACTCAGCATGATGGGAAATGTATTTTAAAGCGTGAAACACACAAATACACAGGGTAAGCCTTTCAGACCCTGAACTATGGTGTGGCCTTCTCTCCATGCCCTTCACTTCCATGAGAGAAATAATCAAGCTTATTGCTGGAAAGCAGAACAGGTGCCAAGCCTGGCAGGAAAGGATTTACCTTATTTTTTATTTGGTAGTGGAGATGAAGCCTACACCAAGCAAGTGCTCTACCACTGAACTGCACTCCAGCCCCCGTTCCCCAGTGAGCCACATATTCAGGGCCAGGTTCTGGTCCTCCTGCTCTAGAGGCCTTGTCCCTCTGAGACTTCTTGGGACAGGCAGGTTGAATTGGGTCAGAAGAGTTACCAAGAAGGAACACAGAGGAATATCAAGCTTTTTAGTGTGATCAGGGCTGATAAATTATCAAGCTAAAGCACAGGTACTGACATAATCAGACTGTAAATTAGAAAGAAATTCTGTCAGCTGTGGTAGATGTAATTGAGAGGCACAGTGACCACAATGATGCAGCTCAAAGTACCCTCCCCAGGTGGAGAGGCTCTGAGCCAGTGACCAGTGACAAGTGACAAGAGGGAATGCAATGGCATGAGAGGGAATGCTGAGAGGGGCGGACACTTCCTCTGTCCAGCTGGCTCCTGCCAGTGACTAACAGCTAGCTATCTGTTGCAAGGCATAAAAAGTCTAAAAATTTAGACTCTGTCAAAAAGTGCCTCCTATTCACATGGTAATATCATCCCAACAGATTTGACCAGTTTATTTTCCAAAACTGCACTAAAGTATGTAAAAGTGGTAAAACAGGAAAAGAATGGAAAGAAGGTAAATAAAAGTGATTAAAGGAAAGGAATGAGAAAGTAAGAATTTGTGCAAAAATAGGGTTATGATTTGGATCTGGAATGTCCCCCCAAAGCCTAATCTATTTGGATGTTGTGGGATGTCTAGGGAACCAGGCCCTGGTCACAAGGAGTGGAACACTGAAGTTTGAGGTGGAAGACATGGACCACAGGGACATGACCTAGAAGGACGTATGCTGGCTCTGCCCTCCCTTTCTCACTTGGTTTCCTGTGTGCCACACTGTGAAAAACTGGACCTCGGCGTACGCTTCCACCATTACTAACTGCCCATGAATGGACTGAGAGCTTCTGAAAATGTGATCTAAAATAAACCTTTTCTCCCCTGAATTGTGGGTTTTGGGTCCCAGCAACAGATAAGTAACTAAGACAAGTGGGAAGGGCATTCGGAGTCGGTGCATGACCAGGAGAGAGAGACACCACCATGCCTCCATCTTCACCTTCCTTCTCAACATATGTGGAGAGGCCACAGTTTGGCCCTCGTACCAGTATAAAAACACAGAGCCGTGATCCCCAAGTGAATCCGAACCAAGACTTGTGACACAAATAACCATATTAAACATAGTAACTAAGAACAAAGGTTTTGGCTCCTGGTCAAATGGACTGGTGCTTCCATCCCAGAAGTCACATTTATTATCTAAGAAAATAGTCAACCACAATGTGGGAAGATACGGCATAAACTGTAATCATCACAATCTCATCAGAAATTGATGATAACCAGAGAAAACTGTAAGGACTATTAGACCTGCCTGATCCTATCGTGTAAAGTGGGAAATTGTTATTTTCTGGATTCTCTTATAAATCAGCTCACAGATTTGTCGCAGAATTGCCTGCCACCAGGGTTACCTGCCATTTTACAAGTCATACTTTTATGAAATTGCACAAGGCTGCCCCACAATACATACCTTTTTAAACTCATCTTCTTTATCACTAGTGTTAACCACAGTCCCCACCGCAGTATCGTAATCAGTGCTTTCATCATCTTCTACTTCACTTCCAAAACCAACATGTTTCTGGCGTTCTACAGATAGAAGACAAAACACAAACATAACACGTAAAAAAAAATTTAGCATTAGGTCATTAGGTTTTTCTATGTGGCCAAACCTTATCAGGGAGCTCTTTTTAAAGAAGCTCTTATCTTTAAAATTTTGTTTCTATTTCTGTATCTACTTTTTGCATTTGTTCTTATAAGAGTGAGCTTTCAATTTGATTCAAATTACCTATTAAGTAATATCATCCTTCTACTATGAAATATATTCTGTCAATAAACTCTTGGTATCTAGAATAAAATTATGAGGGCTTTATATATTATTTTTCTAAGTTAGCTGAACTGTTTGTCTTAATAAGCTGGTATTTTTGTATTGTTGGATATCTATGGTAAAGGCTAACTGAACTAAGTGAAAATCTGTAAGAGGTAAGAAAACATGCCACACACACTCACATACACATTTTTGGCCAGATTTCTCCTAAGCATTACTTAAATTTCAGGATGAATAATTCTTTTTGGTTGGGGTTGTCTTACAGAATATTGAACAGCATTCCTGGACTCTACTCAATAAAAGCCAATAGCAACACCCCTCCTTCACTGCATGACAACCAAAATTTTCTAAACAAATGTTTCCAAATGTCCCTGGGGTCAAAAGTCCCCGTCCCAGGCCGATAGAGAACCCTTGCTCTAAGCATGGATCTCTCTCCTCTCCCTCTCTTTTCTTCTCTTATCTCTTTCTCTCCCCCATCCACAATGTCACTTACATGAGATCTCTGACCTTACAGAATGACTGGAATGTTGTTCTCTCATTCTAAGAAGCCAGGTCCCCATACAGGCCGTCATTCAGAAATGTTGGCAATTAGTTAACTGAGCTTACTCCTATCAGGCAAAACCATCTAAAAATGCTTTCAGTGCTGAGTTGGTGGCACCCTGATCCCCACCTGGGTCTATTCAGTGGCCTTACTTACAGAAAAACAACCTCACATTGCATCCCTGATCAGGGGATGGTGAAAAGGGTGTGCATTTGGGCAGACGGGGCTCATGACTTTCCTTATGCAAACACATCTCTACAATACTAGGTTAAGACAAACCTTCATAATAACATGTATTTCTTTTCAAATTTACCTCAAAAGTCTAAATATGTAGGACAAAATTTTAAATCCTACTTTGTTAAAACTACAGTGTGGAAAACAAGAAATGAAACATCAAAGCACTCTCTCATCCAGGAATCTTTTCTTAAAATTTCCTGCCCCTGACAAAGAACAACAAACTCCAATTCAGCAGCTAATCTCTTGGGCTTGCCATTAATTCAGGAGTGTGTGTCCCGCTCATGCATACGCTGAAATGGGATGCCCAATTGGGAGAATAGGAGAATAGAGTGAAAATTATTCAACCACTTCAAATAACCGGGAATCTTGTCATACAGATTTGCTTCAACAGGGATGAGTGGTTAAAGTAATTGCCTAGCATGCCTAAGGCCCTGAGCTCAATTCCCTATCGCTATATAACAACTGCCAGGCGTGGTAGCACACACCTCTAATTCCTGAACTCAGGAGGCTAAGGCATGCAGATTGCTGTGATTTTGAGAATAACATGAACTACACAGTGAGTTCAGGACCAGTCTAGACTAGAGAGTGAGACCCAGTCTCAAAAACAAAAACAAAAACAAATTAAAAAAAAAACAGATTTGCTTCAACTGACATGTGAAATGAGAAATTGTCTCTTGTTCCTAGCAAGCAAACTGAATGAGGGTGATGAAGGCTTTGACAAAATGAAAAGTTACAGTCAGGACATCAAACTTTCTAGACTATTCTTTAATTAAAGGGCATGAGGTGGGGCATAAAATTAGGATTTTTGTTTCTGTGGCAGTATACTCTACCAGGCGCCACTTAACTGTACTCTAAGCCCCCAAAACAAATCTAACTAGGAACGCAAAGCTCATTCCATTCAGAGCAGGATTTAGAAGAGGGAACGATGTCCTTAAAAAGAGTCTCACATAAGTTGAAGTTTTCCAGATTCATGAAAAGTATAGATTCTACTCTTGCTTGGTTCAATTAAGAAAGTAAAATGAATCAAACAGTCAAAGAGATATGATTAGAATGCTATAGCAGAGGAAAAAAATGTCAGAGAGGCCTGCTAACAAGGTTGGCCCTTGGCTGGCACCTGAACTTGGATTTTAAAAGGCATCCCACTCTTCCCTAACTGCCAAATCACTCACTGGTACTAAACTGTTCATACAAACAATGTGGCTTATGCTGAACACCTGCCCCCACACTTCTGGTGATGTCTTTACCCACTAAGTAGAAGGCCCCTAGATAAGGACATAGTTGTACCTCTTGAGATTCAAGTACTAAATAGTGAAATTACCTGGTGATTTTTTTCCTGTTTTCCCAGTGTGTTTAACTTCATACATTTGCTCAAATATTAATACAAGTTCTCTGACAGCTTCTTCCACATGTCTACTTTTGTGGTTTATAATATCAGCCCATTCTCTTGTGTAGGTCTATTAAAGAAAAAAATGATTATCACTTTCAGATACCTAAAAATTGTAAAAAGTATCAACATAGCTTTAACTTATAAAACTAGTTAACTTCATTTAAAAATACCTAGAGGGGTTGAAGGCATAGGCAATGGTACAGCACTTGCCTAGCTTGTTTTGAGGTCCTGGTTTGATTCCTAACACACAGATAGATGGACAGACAGACAGACAGACAGACAGATAGGCATAGATAATGATGATGATAGACAGACAGACAGACAGACAGACAGACAGACAGTGGCCAATGACATAATGTTTCAGACCTAAAACTACCAACAGCCAAAAGCACAGCTTCCAAGGCTGAAGTCAACAAAAGGAGGAAAAAGAAGAAAATTCAGTCTTTGACCTGTATGAGATTCAACCATACGAAGAAATTCAGGGTGGACAGACGTTGACAAAAGCTGAAAATGAGAGGTGATTTCAAAGAAAACCCCAATTGTTGCTCTGAGATTTAAATGGGATTAAAATTTTAATTAAGCATTGTGTTATGTGCCAGGCATCAATTTAAGACTTCATGTACATCAACTAACTTAATTAAATGCCATCCTTTTGGTATACTTTAGTATCACAGTTTCCATTTCACAGATTAGAAAACTAGGCTCAGAAAAGATTAAGAAATTCGCCCATGTCATGAGTAATTCCTAAGAATCAGGGTTTGAAACTAGCTTTGTCTGACTCTATTTTCCGGTGCCTTGCCTTTCTGAC